>JABYQE010000143.1:0-67364 GCA_022376435.1 Amylocystis lapponica
GTACCGAATGCAGATGACAAAGGGCGCGCACTTGACCTTGAATACTTAGCTGTGGGCAGACGCGGTGGAGCTCTCGGTAAGCCTCCAGGACCTGGAAGGAAAGCGCCGTGGTAGGGTAGATGGGAGCCGTGCCGATGTAACCATAGCGCGCGAGGGTGATGTTCGTGCGCGCCGCCGACCCGATGATGGTGAACGTGCGGACATCGGTATCTATCGCATAATTGTATGTTAGCGAGAGCCAGATTTAGAAATATGTTCACTCACTGAAAAAATCTACCGTATACATCACGAAAGAGGGCGACTCAACGCTCTCGGCCACCTCTGCCAATGGAATGTTCGCTTGCCATTGCATGTACGCCTCGACAAGGTCCTCGCGTTGCTCGAGCCACTCCTTGTTGCGTGCTTCTGTTCGATCTCGACGTGTACGAGCGTCCTTCCGTTTCCTGCACAATGTCAGCCAACAGAAAATGACTGTTGCACACGTATGTACTCACGGCTTTCGACCAGCCTCGAAAATTTCCCTACAGAGCTCCTCCTCACCTCTTGCATGACTGAAGAACATAGCCTCTTCTCCCGGGGGTAGCTGGTGCATGGTGTCGTCGTTGTCATCGTCCATAGCGATGTCACCTTGTCCTCCCAAATCATTGTACACGTTGCGCTCCTCAAAACTCATCCCTAATCCGTGCCCATCCGTTAGTAATGTAGTCAAATTTGAAAGGAAAGCCTAAGTCACATTACCTGCAACCTGTTCCCGCCGTACCTGCGCGGCCAACGCACGCCACTGGCGGCTTTCCGTAAGGCGGTAATTCACCGTGGTTCTGGCACGGCCGATGCCCGTGGCGGTCCGGATGGTGACATGGGAAGACAATGCACTCTTGGTCTTTTTCCTCGAGGCCATGGTGTCAGGGAGAGAATGTGGGTTGTCACGCAGGGGTGACAGCAGACGAAGGCCCTCTGTCGAACAGCGGAGGGGGCGACAGAGGAGCCGGGGCAGAGACAGCGATGGAGGGAAGGGGAACACAGCAGCGTGGGCGCAGGCGGGGGCGGGAGCGGAGGCACAGCGGGGGCAGAGGCACGGCGAGGGCGGGAGGGAGGAGGGAGGAGGGAGGAGGAAGACGGGAGGGCGCTACGTGGCATTAAACGAAGAGGGCACATGGGAAGGCGGGACGTGTGGCGCCCATCAAGGCCGGCACGCTGGCGAGATCCCCGATCGTGGGGGAAAGAAGGCAGCCACGTGTAGAGCTCGTCCAGAGCAGAGCGAGGGCGGGAAGGAAGGAGCACCCTCGGGAAGCGCGCCACAGGAAGCGCGGGCCGAGGCGTGATGAAAGTCACGGGATAGGGCGTGAGCGGGAAGCAACAGGACAGAGCGGAAGGCTCGGGAACCAGGCACAATGCTGAGCGCGCTATTTTCGGAATCAGCCGTTGTAACAGTTTTCTTAAGTTCGTACTCTCTGGAGGCGTTTCTCGAAGGGTAAGAGGTACACGGTAAGTAGCCCTAACAAGCCGCATCAGATGGTACCATCTGATCAAGCTTATTAGTAGTCAAGTGTGGGACGATCAGGTGGTCGGACTCCAAGGACAAGGGCCCACTTGTACATACATGTAAACACAAGTGTGGCTATGTGGCTGAACGCACTACAGAGGAATAAAACAAATGCTGAGGGCGATACAAGTCAAATAAAATAGAACTAAAATATGGGAACGATGAGGGGACATGTATAGTATGCGCACGAATATAATAGTGACCATGGGATGTGCGGAAAGCGCAAGAGAAATAGATAATGTCCGAGAGGAAGCGAAATCACTCAACTAACATTAGAGTCATTAAAGCTGATTTAAATATATTGTTGGTGACTTGCTACATATAGCAGTATCAGCATAAGATTTGTGTTTTGAGAGTTTTCTTTTACATTGATGGTCTATCTTCTAGTATACGGTTATACACAGTGTATATATATTTATATGCATCTGTTAAAACTTGCTTAGGTTGCATTTACTTTTTCAGATATGCATTTTAGCAACCATGTTGTGTTTTCTTGCTTAACTAAGCATGTATGACACTTCAACTTTTTCCCCCAGCATCCTTAACATGGTTCACATCTTTTATTGAAAATTACCGTTTTTGGTAATTTTCATTGTACAGGTGTTTGCCAATACTATCACACTATCAGACGTCACTAAAAGCTAGGTCAGCTATTTTACTATTCATGTAGTGGTTGCTAAAATATGTAGTGCTTGACTAGCTTGCCAGAATTTAGTATCTGTCAGTTGATCACTGTCAGTTTGCCAGCAGTGTGCATACTGGTACCACCAGTGAGCTGGCACTGATACATTCTGCCATGTTTCTATGCTCACTCAATAGTGTACTCTATACACAGCTATATTGATAGATGATGTATGCATAAGTCACACTATGATCTTTTTTAGTAATACTGAAACTCTATTTATATAACATCTATTTTACTAAAAAGCGGAATATACAGCAATTATCAACTAGTAACCATGTCATTATGTGAATATTAAAAGGGATAACATCAAATTGACTTGTGCAGAGTGGGCCGATGCTACGCACAGCAAAGACAATTTCTGATTTCTTTTGATGTATATATATTCACATCATAAGTTATTTTTATAACACTGATACCTAATCTCTGTTGAGTTACATTCAAGGAACTCTGACATCTCTCAAAGCTCTTGAATATAGCTTTTGAGAGAATCCATATGTATTTGCTGTGCAAGTATGGCAAGTATGCAACCCCCACAAGTCCAGTATGGCCCTCATCACTATGGCTTACTTCAGATAATTCATCTCATTCAACTTTGGTGATGTGCTGTGGTCCAAAGGCATCATATTGAGATTGTCATATCGGGAATTGAGAACATGATTGGGGTTACAGCAGTGCTCAGGCGCATCATTGAGTGTGATCATTGACATTAGGCACCATTATTGTTGTCAGTTGTTCAATGGCTTTGGCACCACTAGCTGTGCTCAAATAATACCATTGAGCAGCTACAACACATTTGTATCAAATAGAAGCATAGAGAAGCTTAATAATCAAGTAGAGAAGGTCATGTTTGTCCATAGTGACAGCATATGGAAAATATGTGAAGTGTACATAAGCAGGTACAATGGCTATCTACAATGTGGTGGGTATCTATATATAGTAATGTCTGTCTTCACTCAGAGAATCCAACAAAAAGAAGCAATGTGGATCTGTGCATTCCTGGCAAACATCTACAGCAGTTTGCAAACTAAGGAAGCCTTTCTACTTCTCAGCAACAAGTCTGCTATCACACTTAGACATGACAACACTTTTCATTCTCGTACCAAACACATTGATATCTGGTACCATTTTATTTGGAAAGCTATCGACAGCAACTATATCAAACTCAACTACTACCACATCTCCAAGATGGTCACCAATCAATTTATAAAGATTTTTCCCTGTGGAAAGATAGAGTGTCTTGTAGACTGGCCAGACTGCATCCACTTTAAGAAGGTGTGTTGGAGTTCATGCACGTGTTAGTTGAGTGATTTCGCTTCCTCTCGGACATTATCTATTTCTCTTGCGCTTTTCGCACATCCCATGGTCACTATTATATTCGTGCACATACTATACATGTCCCCTTATCGTTCCCACATTTTAGTTCCATTTTATTCCACCTGTATCGCCCTCAGCATTTGTTTTATTCCTCTGTAGTGCGTTCAGCCACATAGCCACACTTGTGTTTACATGTATGTACAAGTGGGCCCTTGTCCTTGGAGTCTGACGCATTCTGGCTTCCCCAGTTGCTCACTTTGGACTCCAGGTATGTGGCCTCTCTACTGTACAGTGGAATACATCCCCAGTTGCTCACTTCGGACTCCAGAGCCCCTGAGTGCTCTCCAGCAGGCCTACCTCTCGTCTAGGCCTCTACAAGAAGACCGCCAGGGAACCGCGCAAGCAGCGCTCTGAGCGTGCTAACAAGGCGGAGAAGACCTCCCAGGACACCTCGTCTGTCCAGGAGTTTGCTGGCAGTGCAAGTGCTCGTTCCTCTGACCCCTCCTCTCTGTTCACACCGCTCTTGCTCGACGCTGATACGCATTGGAATGCAGACACAGGGGCCACTTCTCATATGACCCCCCATCGCCACTGGCTTCGCAACTACACTCCGCTTCGCATTCCCATCCGCTTAGCTGAAAACTAAGTCGTCTATTCTGCTGGAGTAGGCTCTGTGGTGTTTGCTCCGGTGCTGGGAGGAAGGGCTGCTGCTGCTGTCGCTTTTACTAGAGTCTTGCATGTTCCCTCGCTTCGTAACAACCTCCTCTCTGTCCTATTCCTAACGCGTCAACGAGGCTTCTCTGTCCACATTGAGCGTGATCGTATGGACTTTATTCAAGCGAAGCAGCTCCTCTTCTGTGTCCCTATCAGCGACAGCAACGCCGCTTTCTTGGCTGGAAATGTCGTTCCTGCTCCGCTTCCTGAGTTTGCAGGACTCAGTTCGACTCTGCCCCTAGATTATTCGCTCTGGCACCGTCGCTTTGCGCACCACCACCACGCCGGAGTCAGGAGGCTTGTCAACGGCGAACTCGTCACTGGACTTCACCTCGAGTCGAAGGCGTCGCCAGATCCTGTCTGTGAGCCTTGTCTTGCAGGCAAGATGGTCTCTGCACCATTCCCTCTCTCGTCTCATTGCGCATCGAAACCCCTCCAGCTCGTCCACAGCGATCTACACGGCCCTCTCCCTGTCCGCACCCACTCAGGCTATCATTATTGGGTCACCTTCATTGACAACTACTCGCAGTATCATGCTGTTGTCCCTCTGAAGTCGAAGGGCGACACTTTTGAGGCGTTCAAAGCGTACAGGTCGTATGCTGAGAACCAGACTGGGTGTTCCATCAAGGCCTTGCGCGATGACAAGGGAGGTGAATACATGTCCAACGCCTTCCACGCCTTCACTACAGCCCATGGCATCGAGCGACAGCACTCTACGCGCAATCGTCCCCAGCAGAACGGTGTTGCAGAGCGTACCAACCGCATTTTGGACGAGGGGATCACCACCATGCTGTCCGAGTCTGGGCTACCTCATCAGTTCTGGGGTGAGGCTCTTGCTGCGTTCGTTCATGTGCTCAATTGCTCGTCCAACTCGGTGCTAAAGGACTCTACGCCCTACGCTCTGTGGTACAAGCGCAAGCCTGATGTCTCGCACCTTCGTGTTTGGGGCTGCACTGCTTATGTGCATGTCCAGAAGGACAAGCGCACTGGGCTGGGTCCGCATATGGAGAAGTGCGTGTTTATTGGCTACCCCGAGGGCTACAAGGGCTGGAAATTCTACAATCCCACCACAAAGCGCACCGTCATCAGTGAGCGAGCTAATTTTGACGAGCGCTATTTCCCTGCTTTGAAGCAGTCCTCCCCTTTGCCTTCCGCTCCTGTTCCTCCATCCCCTACTGCGCCTTCTGTGCCTGTTTCTGGGGGACTTGCGCCTGTAGCTCCGCCTCCTGCACCGCATCCTGAGGGGGAGCATGGTCCCGACGAGCCTGATGTTCAGGATGCGCCTGCAGCGTTGCGTTCTCCATCTCCAGTCCCAGATCCTAATCCTGCACCTGCGCCTCCCAGTCCTGAGCCTCCTGCACCTGTTCCTGAGCCGCCCCTCGCCCTCCGTCGCGAACCGCGCAATCGTCGCCCTCCCGGACAATGGTGGAAGGTCTCTAGCCCTGCTGTCTCGACTCCCTCTCCCACTCCTGCGCCTCCATCTTCTCCTGCTGCGTCTCCTGCGAGATCGCCTGCGCCGTTGCGTTCTCCTCCACCAGTTAATCGTCTCTGGCATCATCGAGAGCCCACTCCTGCCATTGAGAGCGACGATGAGGATGACGAGGATGGTCTCAGCTACACTGAGGAGGCAAACCTGGTTGGTGAGGTCGAGCCCTTGTCCTATGGACAGGCCATGCGTCGTCCTGACGCAGAGCAGTGGCGGACAGCGGCCGAAGAGGAGTACAATGCCCACCTGAGCAATGGGACTTGGAAACTCGTCGAGCTGCCTCCAGGACGCAAGGCTATCGGCTGCCGCTGGGTCTTCAAGATCAAGCGCAATGCTGATGGGTCTTTGGAGCGATACAAGGCTCGCATCGTCGCAAAGGGCTATTCCCAGCGACCTGGCTTTGACTACGTCGAAATCTTCGCTCCCACCATTCGCATGGCCACTGTTCGCCTTATTCTTGCGCAGGCTGGCCTCCAGGACTTCCACATGCGCTCCATCGACATCTCCCATGCTTTTCTGAATGGTGAGCTCGAGGAGGAGGTCTACATGCCACACATATTACTATATATGACAGGTAAGAAGGATCAGATTCACAGTGAGATTGAAAGATGATGCTTGATAGTATATGATGCATATAATTACCATATATGGCAAGTAACAAGCTGCTGATTGGTAATCTGATTGAAAACCAGACCCTGAGAGTATGTGATGCATACAATTACCATGTACTAGACATCAGATTTGTAATCAGATCAAAAAATGAATTATTCTAGTATATTGCTTGACAATTTCTCTTTTTGAAATCCTGGCTATATATAGCACACACCCTAATGCAGCTAATTTACAAAAATGCGGGATATACAGAAATTATCCACTGATAACCTATATAACACAAATATTACAATATCCCATATTGTACAAGAACAGCTGCCAGTATTTTTACAATAAGCCTGGAATTGTAAAAAGTGAGAATTATATAATGCTGGGTTTGACAATATGGTGAGCAATAGCACAAGTACAATACCAGATATGTGAGATATTGTATTACAATGTTGGAAGCCACATATAGCTTTTGTGGCCCTGTAATGGATGAAGGCTACTACTGCAACAAGAGTGTTGTCACCAAGATTTTGCCAGATGCTGTTCTCTTCTGAGTCAAGATCAAGCATCTGATTGAGTTGTTCAAGAATCAGCTCTGCACCTCTGGTCTGAGAATAATGACAATATCTTGCTGCCACATAGAAATAGGAGTGCTACAACAAGTTTTGCAACATGAGTAGTCCATTCATTCTGATCGCCCTCTGATACCAGGTTAATCACAACTTATGCAGAGTGGGCCGATGCTGTGCACGGCAAAGACAATTTCTGGTTTCTTTTTATGTACATGTATCCAGATCATTACATAGGTTTAGAACACTGGTACCTGAAGCAACTGATGTACTATTCAAAATGACACCCGACTGTACAACTAACAACACTAAATATGAGACCACCAATATTAAATAATCACTGTCAGATCTCTTCACATTATGAATTGATGCTGAAAGATGCATATTTGTATGCTATGTTATCTGCACTCTTACCTACCTGATAACATAATTCTGATGACAAACAAATAAGTCAATAGCAAGCATCAGGATAAGAAATAGACGTACACAGAAGTTTAAATGACAAAGGTGTTCAATGGGCCCTCAAAATGTCGGAAGCTCTCTACAAGCTTCTGAAGGTAGTCATAGACATTGTATGGAATGATGTACACTGAATATAGTGTTAGATATGCACTACTCAAGAGAGAGAAATATATATACATGTTAAGTAGTTGATACACAAGTATGAGAAAGGGTTTAGCAGCAAGTCAGTACATATCTGTTAAATAATTATATCAGCATTAGAACAGAGACAATAGAACAAGGCAGCAAGGCATACCTCGCAATGAAAATGATAAGAGCACATCACAGAGTATATGCACTGGATGTTTCAGCTAAAACAAGTGGAGAGTAAGTGAAGAATGTAGTGGTCAACAGCACACCTTTTATGATGGACACACAAGATAGATTACACCAGATTTTTACTATGACCAGGTAATATTTGCATTTTCTTCACTAAACACACAAGTAATTATTGTCTGGCATAAACAATTACCTTACATATATGCAATTCAGAGTATGACTAAAAATTAGAAACATGTTGGCAGGCAGGCCATGATGAATATTGTTAATGCAAAAATATACTGGTGAATGGGCAGAACACGCGTGCTATGGTCAGATCGTACAGAGCCCTTCCACAAATGTTGTGTGGGCCCGCCAGGGCAGAAATGAGAGGAAGGAATCAGGACTGAAGCGAGGATGACTGTATGTCCATGTTAGCAGGGTGAGTATACATAACATACATCATGAAACATACATAATGCATAAGTCAAACGGCACCATCGACAATATTGTCAGATGTCAGGTACTGTAAATCACTGTCGACAGGGCCCACAGGGGAGACTATGGTGATGTTTGCTGGCAAAGTTGTTGTCAGATGTCTGTCAAGAACACTACATATGTATGGTTGAAATGTACTGTCACATTCATCATTTGTGATCGTATGATGACCTTGCAGTATTTCTATGTATAGATTGGTGTCACCAGTCAGCATGTACACCATTGCCTTCTTGAACATTTCACAGGTTTGAAACATGGCTTTGCTGCACTGCCCGATGTCCACATTGAAATCAACACTGATATTGGTATGCATAAGCACTGTATATCATAAAAATAATAAATGTACCGGTTGAGATATACTGCAGCCTGGCGATCATAGAACACGCAAAAGAATTCCGTATCACAGATGATATCTGTGCCATTGACACTAACATAGACCGTGTGCAGAAATTCACAGCAGGGAATGTTCTGCTCCTCGAGCACCATCAAAAAGTGCTGGTATCGGAAGATGTTCTCCACCTGGTGCCTCTTAGGACATTTGAAGACAATCGGAAAGCGGTCTATCCTATGTAATCCCCCCCCTCATCAAGACCAGCCTATTCTATGATCAAAGATGTGGAGGTATATACAGAACACTCACTCCATTAAAGTGACCCAGGGCTGATGTTCACCGTGGCCAAGAACAACATACCACAGACCCTGACGCCTGGGTGTCTCCTGACCATAGGGACTTGTGAATCCTGTGCTGGTGTCAGAGTCATCAGAGTAGAACAAATCAGCCATGTTTTCTAGTGATGAAGGGCAGAGTTGTGTGATGGTTCAAAGTATGAGGTGATAATGCAGCGACACACTCCACATTATTTTTTTTGCCTCAGATACACGCAGCACACATGTTCTGAATGATGATTTGCCATTGTCGGTGCTCATGCTAGCTTGCCAAATGGTCTCATGACTTCTGCATATTGTCTGTGCATTGTCCACACCCGCTATCTTGCCATCAAAGTTCTCCACTCATCTTGGACAATCTTAGCACATGTGTTGCAGTCTTTACCACATTGGGACTCTATAGTGCAGATTCCCAGTGCTCTATGACTGTCCACATGCATGTATGTTTATGCTCCCCATTCAGTTCTAGAACATAATCTGTAGTCCTCCACATACATCCGCACTGCCAAATTCCTCCAAACTACATGTGCCAAATATTCATTCTCTTCGCTCTCGCTACGTATTGGATTCATTGATCTGACTAGATAGGAAAAGCAACATTTAACATGTAATCTATGAGTTGACAGCTCCGCTGGGTCCTATAGTGAACTGATTGCATCATCAAGTTCATGTGTGAGATCACTCCGCCCAGTGATTGTACAATTTGATGCAGGTTTGTATTATGGTTTTTCATTTTCATTTCATTTGTTCTTTCTCTATGTCTTGTTATCTGTGCGCTATTGTTTCTATCCACTTATGCTTTCCTTTTTGAGACACTGCCATGTTGGGTTCAAACCCGCTTGGTAATCCCATGGACGTTCGGCTTTAGCCACTCGGCCTCAGCCACTCGGAGTTACTCCGGGGTCATATGCTCTCTCTGACTCATTGTACATGACTTGTTCCATCAGCTGCTCAACCAGCTGATCCGTCAGCTGCCCTTTCAGCCACACGGCCTTCTGTCGGACCTCATTACTTTACCAGATGTTAGGGTAGATACCCTTATGTATGCTCGGTCCCTGTATGTATTTAAGCGAGGCTGGGGACCTAAGAATTCCCCAGACCAACCTTCTCAAATCCTATGGTCTTCTCAGTGATCCAGTTGGATTCTCGGTTCCCATCAGACGGTCCAGAAGACCTTCAGCAGTACACCCTCAGTGTGGCATCCTCCAGTCCAATCCACTCTGTGGGAATACCTCTCCAGGGTCCTTATTTCTTCCCTGTGTTCTTAGTTGTCATCTCCGGTACCTCTATCTCCATATTCCTCATCGTTCTGGAAGGAATCCCTTACATCAACAATATCCTTGTTTGTATTCATCGCTTCCCCTTCCTCTGTATTCCCCATGTTCCCACAGAACCTGCTGCTCTCCGGCGACCCGAGTCCACTGCTGTCTTCTGGATTTCCTGAAGGTGTCGATACCACACCATACGAAGGGTGTTAGTAATTGCAGCCCTAACATTAGGTTGGTCTCACCATCAGTCTCGCCTCGCCAATCAGTCCTCCCCATCAGTCTATGATCTTCTGGAAGTTTGAGTGCATCTAGTGTTGCAGAGTCCTGTCCAGTCCTGTTTTTTGACCCTCGAGCCCAGGACTGAGGACCTGAACTGAGACAGGACAGGTCACTTTTTACAGGACTGGACTGGGACTTCAGTCCTTGTCCAGTTTTTGACTGGTCCAGACCAGTCTGGGACCAGTCTTGTCATATGAAATTCCTTCTTTGTATGTATATAGACATAGCTATAGTTATTACCTATCATGTTCCCACATACTAAGATCTCTAGACATGTCAGAGGAGTCAATCAGAGTATATTAGACAATATATTCTAGAAATGAAGCTTAGGAAGCAATATGAGACATAAGAAGCCTACTCAACGATCAAGTGCTATCTCTCACCCTCAAGAGTAGGCAGATCTTCATCAAACACCACATCCATAGGACAAAGTGACTGTGTCTCAGATGCAATAGCATTTGAAGCAACAGCATCAGCAGCATTGAGCACCTGATAGTATGCAGTTTACTAGGACCTTGATGTTTTCTGCATGTATGGAGATCTATGGACATATTACTCTCTATTATTGACAGAATATGCTGATGTGCAAGAGACATAAGCAGCATGTTGTTCCATAGAGAACTGAATGGCCAAGTTGATTACTCGCCCACAAATTTGTGCCAAATGAAGAACAGAAATAATACTCTATTCTGTGTCATTTTTTCATAGGGTTCTCTGTGTTCTGGGTTGTGGTCAAGTTCTACCTGGAATGATTAGCTGTTGGCCCACTGTGTAACTGATATATATAAACACATGGGGAAGTATGCACAGTTGTTGCATTGTGAAAATGTGAGTTTGAGTCACAAGCAAGATGAGTGTGAGTGGAGGAAGGAATCAAGTAGTTATAGTTGGAGTTGTACAAGCTGGAGTAAGAACAGTTGTAGGACTGGTCCTATGCAGTCTTTTGCACAGTCCTGGACTGGTCCAGACCTGTCTTTAGCAGTCCATACATTTAGAGCAATCAAGAGGACTGAGGACTGAGACTCTGACAGGACTGAAAAAGACTGTTGTCAAGTCCAGTTATGAACTGTCCTGTTGCTGTTTTTTTCCTGTCCTTTTTCAGTCCTGGGACAGGACTATGCAACACTAAGTGCATCAATTGAACATGCCAAAGTCCTAACCAAAGTCCTAATGCAGTCTCCTACTACGAACAACACAGTGTCGAACCAGATTTCTCATCCACCAGTCTTGCTATCCAATATGCACGTCAGGGATCACCTCTTGCCACAGCTCCCTATTATCCACGTGACTCTTCCATTGTGACAGACCAGTTGTCCTAAGCAACGAAGGAAGCATCGAGATCAAGTTCCATCATCACTTTATCCGAGTCCATAACATCCAGGAAGAAGTTGATTAATGCCCAGACGTCCTCGCATCTATCTTCATCGTCCATCTGAACCTACTCCATCTCTGAACCCTCCCTCATCGGCTAGTTCCGCTCCAACAGTCTATTCCGGGATTATCGAAGTTACTACACTTGAACTTCTCATACTGATTACACGTAACCTTAATCACTGTAACTACCGCACCCAGACTTACCACGTCTGGGATCTCCGTAACATCGACATTCACATCTGCTTCCTCACCAACATCGACATTCACATCTGCTTCCTCACCGCCATCATCATCACCGATGCTAGAACCCGTTACCTACTTCCTACCATCATCAACCAGTACAGCCTCTCCCAGGCAACTAGAGATGGGAATTTCCATCATCACATGCTAGTGGTGCTTCTCCCAATTGTGATGGTTAAGACCGTCACACGGTGATATGCTAGCGAACCAGACAACCACTGGTGTAGTTGTGATGCTAAACCCAGAGGGCTAACACACTAATATACAGCAATCCTGTATCCTACCAGACGTGAAGGTGCGAGTGGGGGCCGCAAGGTCTCGACACGGCGAACGGGAATGGAGATGGGCGAACGAGCTCCGAAGTGCGCGAATACTGGGGACTACAGTCGCACTTGGAGGAGAGACTGTAGATATATAATAGTTAGTAGCACTGAGCGTGAAGCAGCACAGAGCGGCAGGCCGGTGTTAATTCGGGTAGCGGATGTACGGGACAAAAGACGATGGCGATGATGCGAAGACGATTGGTACTTGATGATATTTCGAGACACAGCTCGCGAAGTTCGACGACGAAGACTAATACATTGTTCAGAGCTATTGGCAACGTGTGACGTTTGGGCAGACTGAGATCTGAGCAGTGGGGTGTGAATTGCTGAAGTGCAAGTAGAATACATGTAGGTATTTAAGGCGTAGCAAAAGCCAAAACAGTGACGAAGTCCGAATCACGTGTGTGCAGTAGCTAAGTTTGCGACATGTGAAGATAGGGTGAACATACGGCACGAACATGGGATCATAGCCAAGCCGCAGGTGAAACACGAGCGAACAAATTGCGCGTCCAATGATACTGAGCAAACGAGTCAACACATCTGAGGATGTCCTGATCGAGAGCGGGATAACCATCAAGAAGACAGCCGGAAGTGGCAATACACCAGTAGTGAGATCGCTATCTTTGGCAAAGTTGAGGAGCCGTGCCGAAGGGCGCATCAAAGGACGGATGGCGCATTCGGGACATGCGGCTTGCACAGCCTTTGTGATGTCTGTCGCGTGACACGTCCGACGTGTTTCGGTATCAGGTGCTGTGGGCAGAGGGCATCGGAAGCGGTCGGAGGCGCGGAGAATGTCGGAGCGCTTGAGGACTGAATGCGAAGTGCAAACGTGCGTTTGGCACGTCGGTGGGGCACGAACACATGCCAAAGGGTCAGAGACTGCGTGTGAGTGTTCGCGGGGCATATGATGCTATTCGAGAATGGGCGAAGGGTATGACTGAGTAGGTCGCGGATGGGCGGAGAGTCTCGGCGGGGCTATGGCGGTGGTAATGATGTCAGTGTAGGTTTGCCGCACGCGCGAGCGCAAACGGAGGGTTCGCGAGAGTTAGGACAATGGTAGACGGAGGTTCGAAACGTGTGTCTGGTGCGATCCTGTAGCCGAAAAGAGTGGAGCGCGTATCAACGGACACTTAGATATTAACAGACAATTTATTTACTATGGAACATTTATTTACAACAATGGAACATTATTAAGTAATCATGGAATCTCGTAGTGTAGTTCTGAACTGTACAGTGGCTGGATCTGTGGCTATGATCTCGGTAACATTTGTATCACGTGTTCTGGTGTGTTGATTCGCTTCATTTGTACTTCTCTTCTCCTCGTCCAATCAACACCAGTGCTCTGGCACTGTCCTCCTCATTTCTTGTGTGAACTCTCGCCCTCACCTTCGTCTCGTCTCCTCAACGTGATGTGTCCGTCACACCAATTGCCAACTCCACCTAAAGGATCATCAATGTGTCGAACTATCTTCTACCCCTGTTACGACCGTCCCCACGGTCATAATTCGATCAGAGCAACCAACTTCCATCTCAACAACCGCAGGGAGTACGTCAACTGCAAAGAAGAGATTTGCCCAAACAGGTACCATCCAGGATATTGATCCATCAATTGTGCTGGCTCAAAGCAGATTTACCCTATACCTAATGAAGTACCAAATCACGAGAATATCACGATCCTCGACTGTAGATCCCTTCCACACATATTCTCTCTGACAACGATGTTCCCCGTGACTGCCACTGTACCTTCGGCTTTAGGTGTCCATACCATTACACAACCCAAAACCACGAGTGGAACAGACTAGTTCCAAGTAGCTGGCTCATCAGTGATATCTCTACTACAACACATAACCCAACTTCTCCACCGTCTCCGGCGACCTAAGAAGCAGCTAGATCAGGACAAACCACTTCCACCACTTCCCATCAGCCGCCCGCACCAACTCAGTTATCCCAGCCAATCGCATCCTGTTCCACAGATCAATTCGGATCAGACCACCAGTAATCCTCCTATCAAGGAAGAACCTCCGGAAGACCCTGACAATCCATCTTCAAACGAGAATGTAATCTCAAACCCACCTGTTCCGAATCCACCCAACCCTCCCGATCCATCTCCTTCCCTCCCTCGCCAGTCATTGTACCCATGGCTGACACTCATCACAAGCCCTTGAAAGGAAAAGTTCCTGAATTATACAAGGCTAATCCTACTCGAACCAAAGAATTCTTATGTCAATGTGATAACTACCTTGATCTAAACTCCAGACATCTCGATAATGATAAGGAACAAATTATCTGGACCCTAACGTACTTTGACGAGGAAACCCCGCCAGCATGCCGTTGGGCTACCGTGTTTGAAACCAAGGCCCGAAGCGGAGGAAACTGGGGCACATGGATTGACTTCAAAAAGAAGCTTCTCTCCTCCTATGACACGGCGGTAGAAGACAAAGAAGCCCGTACCCTTATTGAACATCTTCATCAGAAGAAGGGTCAAACCACCACCCAATGGAGAGACAAGTTCCTTATAGTTCTGGAAGCCACAGGATACAAGGAGGACCTATACCTTTGAACCCTTGTATGACATCTTATCAACCCAGCTATTGTACGAAAGTGGGATGATCGGAACCCTATGAAAGGGGTCACTGATTATACGGACTCCATTCCCACCTTCATTAACAAACTGGTCAAGATCGATAACGACTTCCGCATCAGAAGACGTGTTGAGGACCTAGCATTGGGAAAATCCTCCATCCACTCCAGCTTTGGCAAAGGAAGCTACTGGTTGGATATTGCCATAGACACTACACCGGGTGTTCGAGTCAAGACCGAAAGTGTTGATCGCTTCGAAACAGCAAGCCGCCCTTCCATTTCAAATGAAGAATTTCAATGCCGGAAAGCCAATAACCTCTGCTTTGATTGTGGAAGGTCTGGTTGCAGAAGAAAGAACCATTACTACGCAGAAACTCAGGGAGGTGTTGTGGAATTCCACAAGGAACCACGTCACCCATCTCCTGCCACTACCAGAGAAGTTACCCTCGAAGAAGGACCAAACGAGGGAGCCGAAGAAGACAATGACAGCTTCTATGACACAATGAATGACAAAGTCAACATCGGACAAATCAACGTTACCAATCCCCTCATCGCTTCGATCAAGGAACCTACACTCTCCCCGCATGAAACTCTCGACGCCCGCAGAATGGAAGAATTCAATGTACTTGAAGAGGAACGAGAGGAATATCTCCAGGATTTTTGAAGCACTGGACACATTTGACATGTGATCGGGTTTACGACACTTCTGTACCTGTACCAATAACTGTAGCTGCTGCCGACAATGCAGACTCTTTTCGCCATTGGTTGTCCGTGCAAATACCAGAAGGAACCGTCAAATTCAAAGCACTCCTCGACAGTGGCGCAACTAGAACTCTCATTCATTGAGACTTTGTGAAACGGCACTCTCTTCCCACCCTCAAACTCCCCATCATAATTGAACCACAAAGTGCTGATCATACTGTCAACAAGGCCGGCAACATCACACATATGACTTATCTTGAAGTCACAATCGGTGATCAAAGATTTGCTCATCAATTCTTGATCACCGATATGGGTCAGGAAAATGTGATTCTTGGACTTGATTGGCTCCGCAATCATAATCCAAATGTGGATTGGCGTAAGGGCCTGCTTACGTTCAGAGGACCCCCAATCAAAATCTGCCCTCTTCTCAATCAAGAAGAAAGTCTACGACAACTCTACTGTCACATATGGGATCAAGCACGACAACAAGTACAGAATCAAACCTTTCCAATCAAGAAGAAATCCAAGTGATTCTATCACAGACATCCTCAGAAGATGAAGAAGAAAGTCCCTTTCACCCATCAATCCAGAACCCCTAGAAAATGAATCTGGCGATGTCGGGGATCTCCTTCTTGCATATCAACAGAAAGAGAAGTACCTCCATAGTGTTCCATCAGACTCAAAAGAAGAGGAAAACATCTCTTATTCCAGACAAATTCTTCTTCGAGTAAAGCGGATTCTCCAACCGCGTTAACTCCAGCACGACAAACTGATGGATCTGCGGGATATGACCTCCATAGTGATGTCTCGATCTCCATACAAGCACATACCAGAATGCTTGTGGATACCGGAATTTCTATTCAACTTCCCCTGGACACTTATGGACGAATTGCACCTTGAAGTGGCCTCGCATTCAAACACAATATAGATGTCGCTGCCAGAGTTGTAGATCCTGATTATTGGGGATCAATCAAGGTCCTACTGGTCAATAATTCTGACAATAACTTTCCTATCCAACCTGGGGATCGGATCGCTCAATTAATTCTGGAAAGAATACAAACTCCGCCAATTTCTGTCATACTGGAACTTCCTAATTCTAAATGAGGAACCCAAGGTTTCGGATCTACAGGGATCGTTCAAACACAATCAATCCTAATCAGGAAGATCAAACCCTCAGAGGAATTATCAAAATCTATACATGCAACGGAAGCAAAGAAATTGGTGGAAGAAATGGTTCCTGATGTTTATTGAAAGGACTACGAACCATTATTCCTAAAGAAAACGGCGGAACATTTCCCCATGGAACAATCCTGGGATCATCACATTGAACTCAAACCTGATTTCAAACCAAGACGAGCCACTCCATATCCACTCAAGGAAAAGGAGGCGATGAATACATTCATCGATGAAAATCTAGCTAAAGGTTACATTGAACCATCCAACTCCGAGATGTCCTCTGCCTTCTTTTTTGTCAGAAAGAAGGATGGCAGTCTTCGACCTTGCCAAGACTACCGATATCTAAACGAAGGAACTGTTAAGAACCAATATCCGCTTCTCCTCATATCTGAATTAGTCGACAAAGCACATAAAGCAAAGATATTCTCTAAACTCAATCTTCGTTCAGGGTACAACAATGTCCAGATTGTCCCTGAAGATCGAGGAAAAGCTGCCTTTGTTTGCGAACATGGCCTGTTCCAACCGAAGGTCATGTTCTTCGGGTTATGCAATTCCCCTGCCACATTCCAACAAATGATGAATGCCATCTTCGTGGACTTGATCGCAGAAGGCTGGCTCGTCATTTACATGGACAACATGCTCATTTTTTCGGAAACCATCGAAGAACATAGACAACAAATTCTTCGCCTTCTTTAGCGGCTTAAGGAAAATGACCTATTGCTCAAACCCGAGAAGTGTCTATTTGAGGTTCCACAGGTAGAATTTCTCGGTATCATCCTAAGCGCAGGAGAAGTGGCTATGGACCCAACCAAGTTGGACGGTATTGCAGATTGGCCTGAACCTAAAACGGTCAAACAAGTTCAATTGTTCCTCGGATTTTGTAATTTCTATCGACAATTCATCCTTGGATATGCAGAACTTGCTCGACCATTACATGAATTGACAAGGAAAGATAACAAATGGGAATGGACACATGAATGCTCCACGTCTTTCCTTGAACTCAAGTGTTGCTTCCTAGTCGCTCCAATTCTCCAAACCCTGGATATCACGAAACCATTCCGAATCCTCACTGATGCTTCTAAATACACATCAGGATCGGTTCTACTCCAACAACATGAAGCATCATGGCTACCCTGCACCTATCTTTCAAAAGGATTCTCCCTCCCCTATCAAAAGAAATTATGATGTACACAATCGAGAACTGTTATCAATTATCCGTGCGCTACAGGGATGGTGGCATTACCTCGAAGGATCAGCAATTCCTGTTGCTATCCATACGGACCACAAAAATCTAGCCTGGTTTGGACAATCCCAAAGTTTGAATTGACGACAAGCTAGATGGGCAGTCTTCCTCTCACAATTAAACTTTTCCCTACACCCTATCAAAGGATCTGCTAATTTGTTAGCCGATGCCTTATCACGACGTGTTGATCATCACACTGGAGATTCCGATAATGAAGACTGAATCCTGCTTCCCCCACATCTCTTCGGACGACGGATCGCTGTCCCAATCAATAAACCGCTTCATGATCGAATCAGGAATGTCAAGACACGGGACAAATTTGTTTTTGATGCACTGGAAATCATACTGAAATTGGGACCCTTAAATGTCACCAACCCATTGAAAGACTGGGCATATGACGATGGAATCATTTTCTATCAAGAAAAAACCTATGTTCCCCCAGACTCAAATCTTTGACGCGATATCGTGAAAGACATTCACCAATCTCTCGCAGCAGGACATCCAGGACAATGGAAAACCACAGAACTCGTCCAACGAGAATTCTGGTGGCCAGGAATGACTACATTCATCAAGAATTACGTCAAAGGATGCACTATTTGTCAATCAATGAAAATTAATATGCATCCCCTTGCTCCACCGTCTAACCCCATTTCACACGGAGATTTCATAAATCTATGGTCTGTTGTATCCATGGATTTTATCACAGATCTGCCAATGTCACAAGGCTTTGATTCCGTCCTTGTTGTGGTGGACCACGACATTACGAAGGGGGTAATTTTCACGCCTTGCAACAAAACTGTCACCGCTGAAGACACAGCCACACTATATCAGAACAATGTCTTCCACCACTTTGGTCTACCTCTCAAAATGATCTCGGACCGAGGTCCACAATTTGCTGCAAAAGTCTTCCAAGAACTGTGCAAGAAGCTCAGAATCAAGTCCAGCCTCAGCACAGCCTTCCATCCTCAAACAGATGGAGAAACAAGACGAGTCAATCAAGAACTTGAACTCTGTCTTCGCACATTCTGTAACCATCAAGAAGAAGACTGGACAACATATCTTCCCATGGCAGAATTCAGTCATAATCATTGAGCTCATTCTGTTACAAAACAAGCTCCATTCAAACTCCTAATGAGGTATCAACCCCGGGTTCACACACCTATCTCACCGGATGCTTTCAAAGCACCCTCCATTGAGGAATGATTACAAAACATCAAGAAACTTTGACAAGAATCCCGTGCTAGTCACGCTATCGCTGAAGCGGAAATGAAACACCGTCGAGAGAATCCCAATTATAAACCATTCAAAGTAGGAAATAAGGTTTGGCTAAAAGGAAAGAATCTTGCCACCACCCATCCCTCTCCAAAGCTTGCCCCAAAACACTATGGACCATTCGAGATCAAAGAAGTTCTAAGTCCGCTTACGTTCAAACTAGATCTTCCATATTGAACACATCATTTACACCCAGTGTTCCATGCTTCCCTTCTATCCCCATATACAGAAACGGAGGAACACGGACCCAATCACGCTATGCCACCCCGGAAATAGTGCAAGGACAACTGGAATACAAAGTGGAAGAAATCCTTGATTCCTGACTCACACACAGAGATCGAATCCAATATCTCGTCAAATGGAAAGAATACCCAGAATCTTACAATACGTGGCAAACTCCCACCAATCTCTGCAATGCCCGAGAAGAGATCCAGAACTTCCACAAGAAACATCCAGAAGCACCAAAACTCCAAACAGTCATCTTCGTGACCCCGAATCCAAATAATACCCCAAAACAATGAGTTCTTCCCCCAAACCTTATTCCGTCTTACGTGGAGTACATAAATAAGCAGATGGAGAACTTGATTGTCAACAGTTCTTCCTCCTCCACCAATAATCCATCATGTCCTTCTACTCTGACGATGAACAATCCTCGGATCAGAACAACACCCCCATTGAACCCTTGACCTTCCCAACCCTCAACAGGGTCCAAACTCTGATTTCCCCGGATCATCCAGTTTCGCCTCCTCCCCTACCTAATACTCATCAACACCTATTCCTCGTTGGCTCCCTTATTCTTTCCTGGTGGAAAAAGAGAGAATGGCGGATGAGGTGGAAGAAGTGATGAGAGGCCGGAACGGCCGATCCCGCGGATCCAACCAGCGTCCCGGCTGGCCCTACCACAGCGGGACCAGTCATCAACACATCAATAGAAAGACTAGGTGCATCGACAAGGGAGAAATTATACAACATAATCACAGCACTACCTAGTACTCGCATACACCTATCTAAGGTGGGCACAGTCCATTCACACTTTGACATCTTCGAATCCGACTTTCTCGTCCATGGACTGGTACGCAGCACCTGCAGGCCCAGTGTATGCGGGGACCTTTTCGTCGAATTCGTTATACAAGGGGACACTCTTCAAGGGCACGTTGTACTGGCCATGCCCTTGGCCGTACCCTGTGTCATAGCTCTGGTCGTACGCCTGGGTGCTTCCGTACCCCTGGTTGTGATACGTATAGGCCCCAGTGGCTGCAGGGTCTGCGGGTGGATTGACAACATACTGTGCAGAGTCAAATACTTGCGGGAAATCTAAAGCATCAATGGAGCTTACGGGAGGCAGCTGTACTCCAGGCTGGAAAGAAGCAGTGATCGGCTTGTGAGGCACAGTGATGACAAGGTTCTGAAATATCGACGTCAGAGCTAGACTTGGTTGGATGGAATGATGCGCTGACCAGTGCGCTGCTGCCAATGCCAGGCATGGAAATCCTATACGTTGGAACCGGTGCACCAGGTTCTCGAACAGCACGGTCCTCGACCTCGAACTTCTGCAACATCGAATTGACACGCTTCTTTCCCTGCGATAGATGTCGGTCATTCAGTTATGTAGTGCATGTTCAACGGTAATGGACTGAACCAGACGTACATAGAGTTTCCAGCCCAACATGGGAAGGAACGTCACGAGCACGATGGCAACAAGCGTGGCGACAGAGATCATCCGCGCCTTCCAGTACCGCCCATCATCGTCCCACCCATACGGCCAGAAGTCGTCGTCGGTGTTTGGTTTGCCCTTCGGCAGGGCATTCAAAGCGACGAAGTAAATGACAATGGGCACAATGAGGCCAGCACTGAAAGTTCGGGTTTGGATTGCTGGTCAAGGTGCGCAGAACGAGCGGGACATACAGAAAACTGATCAGTAGCCAGGCGTAGTCGAACGCTGGCCGACAGTAGCGTGATCCTTTCCGCAACACAGCCCGCATGCGGGCCTGCCACGCCTCAGGCGTGATCTGTGAGGGTTCGTGAACATTGTCGACCCTGGTATAGAAGTCCAGTACGCACGTAGCTCTGTATCTGGTATGGAGCGGCATCCGGAGGGGGTTCGCGGACAGAAAGTTGCTGAAACGACTCTGTTAGATGAATCAAGACCACGCCCCGTCGCACATACCATCCCAATGGTCCCTCCATTCGGCACTATCGAAGACATATTGATGAACAGGTGAGATGCTCGCGTCACGAGTGGACAGTAGCTGAGTGGTACAGTGATTTGAAGAAGAAAATGAAATGAAAGGTCGAGCCGGTCGACAAAAATGAAGGTAGTGACAACGGTCCTGCCTGAGGAGAGGGAGAGACGGAGGGCGGCTTGTTATAGGGTGTGGCGAGCTGCGCGGGCTGTGCGCCTCGTCGCCTTGACTCTCGGCCGCTTCCATCAGTTTGTGATCGCCGGCGGATAATTGGACTGTATTAGGAAACTGTTCAAGAACAAGTCCCAGCACTTTCGTCCTTCCAACTACACCATCTCTCGAGAACACTTTATGAGCTGTTCAATGACCCTCCATACACATAGCAGTCGTGCCGGAGTTCCTCATCAGACGTCTTGATAAACATCATGGCAGCCGAGGATATTGTGGATGGCGCATCAAGAGCACTGCATCACACAAAGAGCAAGATGTGGGCCGTCGACGTCTGATAGGTATTTACATTGTCAACGAGTGCATGCCATGACACCGGGATCGCATGTCCTCAGATGGTCCTCATCTTGCCAATTGGCAAGCGGTATATTGGCAGTACGAAGTATTCCCTTGTTGCTCCCCAGCGGACATCACTCCCTGCAGTTACCTCTACATCGTTCCATTCAACATCGATTCCGACATCTGCCAGATGTAGGTCCGAGACATGCGTGTACACGTCGTAGAACAGAGCATCTGTGAAACATCCGTGAGTGGCCATCTCGAGAGAAAGACCAGATGGCGCACTCGTCGCGCCGAGTCCATTGAAAAATCCAAAGCACGAGTCTGGGCCTGCAAGCAGGTCTGGAACCTGGCCAAAGAAGCGATGCAGTTCTGAGATAACAGATGCCAAGTAGTCAGAATTACAATATCGTCCATCGAGGATATACACACCTTTATAGTCCTCAGAGAACGTGTCTGTGTAGACGACGTCGAATCCACCGACGGAGAGCAATTCTTCACTCTCTATGAAATCTTGCCACTTGCCCTCTAAGATCTTGACCTCCTTTTTGTCGTACCAGCCTAAATTCCTCATGTGCCTCAAGACGTCTGGATGTGCTTCGATAATCACATGAAGTGAAGGTGGGGTAGGCAGTGCCTGGAAAAGACCATCGATCTGTCAAAATTTCTGAGCGCGTGTTCATACGGTTGAATGAAATTGTCCCACAATGCCCAACCCGAAGCCGATGTTTAGGACCTTCAGGCCATCATTGAGACTTTTGTGATCGTCACAAAGCTTATGTACCGTCTCTTCCACTGAACACTGTCTCACTCGATTGAGGTCGCATTTGTCTGAGTGTATGCAACTCACTAATCTCGCGCTCCCAGCCCATCATCACGCCGACCTCCTCTTCCTCGTTGATTCTCAGCAAGCAGATCTCTTGACCATGATCGTCTATAGTGAATTTAAGGCGCGATGACAGATATGCGTCTGTCGAGCCCGCAGGTGTTACGTCGGTGGCTTTCAGAACACGAGCAAGCGAGGAGTCTGCGGAAGGTGATCTTGACGAGAGCAATGCGAGCAGCAGCTCTGTGTAGATGAGCATTTGCCTTCAGCATGAACGCAGGAACCAAAGAAATCGACAGAGTTGACTTACCTGAACGGATACCGGCATTCCGAATTACAGTATAGCTGGTCGCGTCGTTATATGACAACGCAATGTCGCCTGCTGTGATATGGTTGTTGTCCACTAGCACATTCAGATTCGGTGAGCCGACCCTTACCAGCATCCCCAACTCAATGAACGCACCTGCGTTCCACAACGCCCCCTCATCTATAAGAAGTCTGACGAGGTCGCTGCTTTCGACATATGCTGCGGCATGTAGCGCAGAGGTGCCCTCGCCATCCTGGTACCATAGTGGCGCACCGGCAACGATCAGAGTCTTCGCTTCTTCGAGCGGGGCTCGTTCCAGGATTGCGGTTATGAGACGTTGTCCGAGCTCAATCATGGAATCGACTTCCGTGTCACTGTTTGAGTCTTGATCACTTGGTGCCATGCCAGAAAGATTGTACTTTATGTTGAGAAGTAGGATTCGGGACACTGCTCTAATAGATCGTATATAGCTTGATGTTGCAAGAAATTTCACGGAGGTCCAGATCACATGATGCAACGCGTCCCCCAAACTGAACACGCCCGAGCGAACACAAAACGTTCTTACAGCGTATTCAACGCAATTGTAACTGAATAGTAATCATGACTATGCGCTGAGTCCACCCAACTTCAGCATCGCTGATCTCAAACTTGGATGAGAGATCACCAGCATACTGGTACATGAGAGTAAAGTCCAGGTCGACTTGCATATGACCATGATAAATACACTGAAATGAAAAGGGAACATCAGCAAATGCGCGAGGGACAGCAAGCACCCAGCACACACCTAACAGCACCGAACGAAACATCAATCCTCCTCGTGTATGATGATTCGTGGGGCATCGACAACAGGCACAGAGGATAGGTCTGATACGCCTGCCGGATTGGTTGCTTCTCCAGAGTCCGCTAGGGCTGGACCGTCCTCGTCCTCATCCTCGTCCTCGTCGCTCTCTTCTCCCGGGCGCTTGAAGACCAACTCCTTCCCATTGACAAGCCTCCGCTTCTTGAGTGGCACGTCCGCGTTCCCCTCGCCGGGCCCAGAGGTGCCCTCCTTCTCCTTTCCTTTCGCCCGATCCTTCTTTTTCTGCCTCTTTGCACGATTCTTTGCTGTCTTCACCTCGGCCTGCTCCTCCCGCTCTCGCTTTTTCCGCTCGAATTCAGTGACTTCAGCTTCCTGCGACGAGACGAACATTAGTTTGATCTACAAATTTCGCAGAAGACGAAGGGATAGCGCACCTTCTGAGCCTTCTCGTCCATCAGCTTCAGCCTCTCGTACTCGCGCCGCCTGCTGGCCTTGTATACATGGAACTCTCCGCTGCCTGCACCGGCACTGGAACCCTGCACGTTCTTCATCATCTCGCGGGCAGGCCTGATTGATTTCTCCTTTGGCGCAGACGGGACATATGCGGGTTTGGTGGGGTCTTTGAGCAACTTCTCCAGCTGCACGCGCTGGCGTTCGACAGGAGTCGGTGCATGACGGTTGGCAGGGCCAGATGAGCTGCCGGAGGGTACAGCGGGCGCAGGTGAAGCCGACATGAAGGTGGTTTGTAAATAAGGCGCAAGTGCCGCGCAACGTCGTTCAGTACATGAGATCCGAATCTGATCTCCGCGAAGCGCTCGCGCAAATATATGATTCTGCGCGGGTGCGAGGCACGAGCGCCAGCGCAGAAGTTGGTCTACGCGCGCTCGGCAGTTGTGGCGCTGGACTCTCTCTGCCAGCGACCACAACTGTCGCATACACTGCCCTCGACGAACGCCGCCCACGCAAGTCGTCGTCCTCCATCTCGTTTTCTCTACAAAGTAGTAGCACCTAGCACCAGTTCCTAGCTAGCCCATACTAAGCTCATTCTCATGCCGCCTATCGTCAACGATCCCAACAACCTCGAATGCCCGGACTACGCGTCCGACACATTCGCGAACGCCCGTGCTGCCTTCGTCAATGCCAACATGACAGAAGAACAAGCCGTGGTAGCTCTCCAAGGCCTCTGGAAGGCGGGTAACGACGCAGACAAGGTGCTGTGGCAACAACAGGTCGACCAAGAAGCTCTCGACGCCGTCGAGCAGGTACGTTTAGCAGAGGAAGCCCGGGATGCCCGGCAGGCCGCGCTGCAGCTCGAGGAAGAGACGGCGCGCAGGGAGGAAGTCAAGCGGCACCGCTCCAAGTACATCGCCATCCCGCTGCGCGATGCACCGTCCATAGCCCCCATATTCCCGGCGCCGTACGCCGTCAAGCGCCTGGAGCAGGGTTCGTACCTCGAACTATACTACTTCACTAACAAGGGGCTCGAGGCCGCCAAGCACACCATCGCGCCGCCTGACGACGACACCCTGGAAATGAAAACCAACACTGACGGCTCCGTGTCGTGGGTCCCAGCTGCCGCGAGCCGGGACCCAAAAGGGGTGGTCGCGGACCGCGACCTCGACTGGCTGGAATTCACCATTGCCGTCCCCCGCATGCTCCGGGCTATGGAACATGCGGGGTGGGCGGAGGAACGCGTCAAGATGATAGCAACATTCTGGGGGACTCTAATGACGCACCCGTTCAGGGAATCCCCCGACCCCATCGATGCCAAGACGCTCCTAGTCTATCAAGACGAGCAGCGGATGAACTGGCACCGCATGATCACGTCCCCGTCCGGGGCCTGGGACCTGGCGCGCATCAACGACATACTCCTTCGCGACACAAAGGAGAGAGTCTACAGCGAAGAGCGGATCCGCAAAGATCGCGAACGCGATGCTCAGGCACGTACTGTCCACCTTTCCCTGCAGAGCTCGTTGCTAACGCCCGCTCTTCCTTACCCCGTTCCCTGCCTACTACCCCATTTTGGTATGTCGCCGATCCCGCTACTGCCATCGCGCATGCCCATTCCCTCACTTCCTACCCCCCCCGCCGCCTGCCGATAACTGCTGCCTGCCGATCCTGCCGATCCTGCCGCCTGCCGACCCTGCCGATCCTGCCGCCTGCCGACCCCGCCGCCTGCCACCCCTGCCATCCCGTGCCCCACCCACAGGCCCAACTGGCCATTGCAGCCTACGGCCAGGGTGTCGTCGCCGCCGCGTCATCATCGCGAAACGCCGGGGGCCGCATGCCCAGCTCTGGACGCTCCCGCGTCGCCTCCAGCTCCGTGACTCCATCGCCGCGCACGGCAGCTCAGCCGTACCCTGCGTCGAAGCCGGTTTTTGCGACCGGCGCAGGCGGACGAGCGTTCTCCGCTTGCGCCATCTGCCTCGGGCGCCACCAGCACAAGGTCAAGGAGTGCGCCGAAGCGCGCACCTGGAACCAGGCCTTTGCCACGGTCTCCTGCCGTGTCGAAGGCGTCCTCCAGCTCAAGGACGGCCGCGCCCTGTGCTTCGATTGGCAGAGGTCCCTCGGCTGCACCGGCACGAAACACGACGCCAAGCACCTGTGCTCAGGATGCAGCCAAAGCACCCACGGAGCCCAGCAGTGCCCTCGCGCAGAGGGCATGTGAACCACGAACGCCGTATCGAGCTGCAGTGTGGAAGCAGCGGCTCGAAGACGCGGGTCTGGCGGAGCAGTACGTCAAAGTGGTCGAGGGCCTACAGCACGGATTCATCGTGGACATCCCACGCATTGTACACACTCAGACCCCCCCCAATAAATCTTCCATCAGTACATTTCAAAATGAATTTCATAATATTCTGGCTAGTGAGATCTCCAAAAACCGATACATCGGCCCATTCACACAGTCCGAGCTGGAGGCCCTCATTGGTCCCTTCCAATCTTCCCCCATATCAATCATTCCGAAAGCCGCCAAGCCGGGTCACTTTCGCCTCATCCAGAACTATTCGTACCCCCACACTCTGTCCCTCCGGTACCCTAGTCCCTCCATCAATTCTGCCATCGACTCCAATCAATTCCCCTGTCGCTGGGGCACGTTTGCCACCGTCTGCCTACTGCTACGCCGTCTGCCCCCGGGGTCACAGGCGGCCACTCGGGACGTGTCCGAAGCCTACCGGACGATCCCGCTGCATCCTAGTCAGTGGCCCGGAACTGTGGTACAGGCCGCCCTGGGCCGTTTCTTCTCTGACGTGTGCCTGTGCTTTGGAGCCACACCATCGTCTGGAGTGTACGGCTGCGTCGGAGATGCCGGGGCAGATCTGTTCCGGGCCCGGGGCATCGGTCCCCTCTCCAAATGGGTCGACGATCACTTCTTCCTCCGAATCCTACGCCGATTCCTGGAGGAATACAATCAGCAGCGCCACGAGTGGCACCGGGACCTCGCGCTGCGGGGACAGCATCGCACGCGCGGCCGCATCTGGTATGGTGGCCGACAGCTCCTGGATGGTTCCACCGAAGAATTCGACGAGGATTGCGCCTTCCCCATTCAGGACCTATCGCATCAATCACCGAGATCTGACAAAGACGCAAAATTCACGTACAACTTTGCCGACATTGATCGCCTGTCTGACGAGCTGGGTATCCCCTGGGAGAAACTCAAGGACGTGCCATTCGCAGAGTCCACAACTTTCACCGGCCTGCTGTGGAACCTGGCCGACTACACCGTGTCCCTCCCGGCCAGGAAGAAGGAGAAATACCTCAGCGCGATTGGTGAGTGGCTCGCGAGACCGACACATGTGCTCGAGGAAGTCCAGAAGCTCTATGGTAAGCTTCTGCACAGCTGCCTCGTGGTTCCCCACGGGCGCGCCTATCTCACAGGCCTGGAGGCGATGCTCCGCCTGGGTACTGCCCAACCCTTCACACCCTACTCCCCCGTCCGATCAATCAAGAACGATCTTCAGTGGTGGACCAACATCCTCTGCAAGCCCGTGGTTTCTAGGCCCATCCCCAGTCCGGCTCGCGTACTCGATGTCGGCGCCTTCTCCGACGCAAGCTCTGGCGTTGGGATTGGGATTGTCATCGGTGAGCGCTGGCGAGCCTGGAGGCTCATTCCCGGGTGGCAGACACTCAACGGTGCCCGCGACATCGGTTGGGCCGAAGCCGTCGGCTTTGAACTCCTCAGTCGCGCCATCACCGGGGCTGGCAGCGCTGGCCGCTGCTGCCGGCTATATGGTGACAACAAAGGAGTCGTCGAAGGCTGGTGGAACTACCGAAGCAGAAACCCGCCCATCAACGACGTCTTCCGGCGACTGTTGGCCCACCTGGAGGACACCGGAAACGCAGAATGCATCCGGTCTGCTTACGTCCCGAGTGCGTCTAACCCCGCTGATGGACCCTCCCGAGGCATCTACCCGCCTGCCGCCCTCCTGCTTCCCCCCGTCGAGCTCCCCTCCGGGTCTGGCCTGCAGGACTTCCTCATTGACAGCACTCTTCCCCCCACTCCCACAGAGCTCCGCCTGCATCGCGAAGGGCGCTACCCCATCGCCGCCGCCAAATGCCTTGTCGACGCTATCGCTCGTGCTCGCGCCCAGGAGCAGCATGACGTCGACTCCTTCAATCAAGAGCGATTCGGGTGGGACCTCGCTGAGCGGGAGCGGAACCGGTACGGCACCGAGGTTTGATGGGCCGCTGCCCCTGCCACCTGCTGCCCCCGCCAGCCGACCCGCCGCCTACCGGGCGAACCTCACCCCTCGGCCCTCGGCTCTTCGCCCGCACTGCCTGGCCAAGGACCGGCTACGGCTCTGGCTACCTCCCGCCGCCCGCTCCGAGCGAGACCCGGGGGGTCGCACTGTCGGCGAGATCTCCGATGCGGACCTGGATCGCATCCTCTCAGTACTCACCGTCTCATGGGCCGAGGGAACGCGGAGCTCCTACGGGGCAGGTCTCCTCGTCTTCCACGTTTTCTGCGACCTCCGCGACGTCCCAGAGTCGCAACGTGCGCCAGCCAGCCAAATTCTCATCCTGGCATTCATCGCCAGCTGCGCGGGCGTGTACTCCGGAAACACCCTCGCCAACTATGTCTTCGCCATACAAGCGTGGCACACACTGCACGGTCAGCAGTGGCTGGTAGTCGAGACGGAACTCAAGGCCGCCCTGAAAGGGGCCGTGAGACTAACCCCGCAATCCTCAAAACGTCAGAAGCGCACGCCCCTCCTTCTCACCTTCATTGCGGCACTGCGCACCAAGCTCGACATCTCCCTTCCCCTCGACGCGGCGGTGTTCGCCTGCCTCACCACCACCTTCTTCTGCGCGGCGCGGCTGGGGGAGTTCGTGCTCCCCAACCTCACGGCTTTTCAGCGGGGCACCCACGTCACGCCGGCTGACATCCGATATGGCGAGGATCGTCATGGCTACCGTGTCACCGTATTCCACATCCCCAGCACCAAGATGGCACCGCTGGAGGGCGAGGACGTCTATTGGGCCCAGCAAGACGGCCAAGCCTGGGACCCGGCGGCTGCGCTGGCCAACCACCTGCGGGTCAACAAGCCTCCCCCGGGGGGTCCGCTGTTCGCACGATACCACCACGGCGAGCTGCGCGCACTCGCTCGCCCGGAATTCCTCAAGCGGATCAATGTTGCCGCGCGAGCCCTGGGTCACACGGAATCCCTCAAGGGCCACAGCATACGGGTGGGCGCCACCCTGGAGTATCTCCTGCGGGGTGTCCCATTCGACGTGGTAAAATCCATAGGCCGGTGGAGCGGGGATAGCTTCAAGTTGTACTTACGACAGCACGCCGTCATCATGGCACCGTACCTCCAGGAGTCCCCGGTACTGGAGGCACACACGCGCTACACGATGCCGCCCCCGCGGTAGCCGCGGATGCATCATGGTACGTCCGAGTCCCTCGCCCGCCTCCTTCCAGACGGGTATCGCGGCCTTCGCTGCGACGCGTCGCCGGCCTCCGCCTCCTTCCACAACGGGAATCACAGCTCACCCTCATCTCCCCACAGGTTCGGGCAGGCGCTTTGGGCCGAAAACCCTGCGGGTTTTCCCCACACCCCGCCACCTCTTCTCATCTCTGACTCACGAGGCGCCGCAAGCGGCGCGCACTAATACGAGAACAATATCATTGTACATACGGATTAGTTCTCTCATTAGCAATACAACTTCTGAAAGGCGCATAGATTAACGCAAGCACCACTTCGGTGTTCACATAATCACATTGCGTCCTGTCTACAAGCTACATTACTGGAGGAAAACATATAGAACGTATTATACGACTGGGCGGCCATCGTCAGTAGTGTGTTCATATGAGAATAACAGATACGCACGCAATACAGCGTTGATGCATCCGTCGTTCTCCGGGTTGTTTGTCACTTGCGCGTACTTTCCAAACACGACTTTTCCGCCTGTGGTCACCATGCCCAACTCTGAAACGTTGACCTCGATGACAGTCCCTTTTGTGAGGACGCCGAGCTGTGTGTACATTGGTGATTGTGGATTTTTCTTCACGCCAAGAATTTGCAACTGGAATGTCGCTTTCAGGTCGGCTGGAGTGATTATACGTTCAGGAGTGCTGGACTAGCAAGAGGAGACGCCAACGTACGATGTGTGACATTGGCCTTCTTGTAGCGCAGTGCCATTGGCCTCACAAACCTCTCCATCTTTACCGGTTTCCGTGTGAAGCCTTCTCCGACGAACGTAGCCTTTGTCACCATCCGCTTCCACGCCTTCTTCTTGCTCTTGCCAGTACGCATGACTTTGAACATCTCATCCTCCGCGATACCCCTAACTTTCGGCAGCGGCACCGCATACTTTGCCGCCTTGTCCTTCCGCTTCTCCTTGATCGCAGTGGACAAGGCTTTTGCATCCTTCTGTCCCTCGCGGTCGAGCAAGTACGTCGGTAGAGCGCCGTCTGGAACAGTACCCGAGTCCTTTTGCTTCACATTGCGCTCGTCGTGCGCCTTCAGGGTCTTCTTGAGCTGCACCTTCTCGGCATGGCGCTTGGCATGCAAAAGCTTGGCCTTCAGACCGAAGGCTTTTTGGGCGGTGGCGGAGGTTCTATGAACGGCTCGAGCTTCGCGCTTGCGTCTGCGAATTGACACGGCTTAATAAGAGCCAGAACGAAGGAGATATTGGAAACGCACTTCCGCTCGTAGTAATCTAACCGCCGCCCATGTCGTTTTATGTGCTCCTCGATGTACTCATTCTGGGATTCCAGAGTTAGAAAGAGGAATGAAGCACGGATGTACTTGTCAACGCACCTGAGGCTATAAAACGAGTGCAGATGTGAGCAAGAAGCAGGGGACAGGAGGCGGAGAGGGGACATACCATCGCGGTAGCAGCTGAAAAGCAGATTACCTAATGCAGACGCTTGCCCGAAACATAATTGATCGCACGCGACAGCTCAACGATCCACGTACATGTCGCGCTGCGGCTACGGACTCCTCTAATTAAATATTCAGCCCAGTCCTCCCGTCTCTTTCCTCTCAAAATGTGGCAGGACGCCAACACCTCTTACGGCGCATCCTCGTCTCAGGGCCAGTACTACCCGCGCGCGAACCCCACCGCCGCGCAAGGCGTGCCATTGCAGTTCTACGCGCCGAGTCCAGTTGGCAGCTCTTTCTACCCCGGCTCCCGCTCGAGCCTCGAGGGCAATGTGGGTGCGCAAGGATCAATATCTCAACAACCCCTTCCGCCAGGGTATGGTGGGAACATACAACCGTCCGGAGGATGGTGGACCGCGTTCGGCACGGGCGGATTCGAGGGCGAGCCACCATTACTCGAAGGTTTGTCCCGTTCCAAATTTTATCAAGTCTTCTCCATTGACTATGCGTTGAAGAGCTTGGAATTAACTTTTCACACATACGCGCCAAATCACTCGCTGTCCTTAACCCGTTGAGAGCTGTCGACGAGCGTATCATGGATGATGCCGACCTAGCGGGTCCTCTCCTCTTCATCATCTGCTTCGGTACCTTCCTGTTGTTTGTGAGTGTCTTTCTGGTCCCTGAAGAAAGCATCTGACTCAGTAATACGTGCATTTATGCATTGTTACAGTCTGGCAAACCTCAATTTGGCTACATCTACGGAGTCGGACTCTTGGGCTCCGGATCTATCTACACGTTGCTGAACCTCATGTCGGAGAAGGGCATTGATGCATACCGTGTCGTCTCTGTCCTAGGATATTGTCTATTGCCCATGGTCGGAGTCGGTGCTATCAGCGTGATGGTCACTCTTGAGTAAGTTTGGACTTTTGTCTAGTAGAGCACGCGCTGACCTCCATCCAGTGGGACTTTAGGCTACCTCTTGTCCTTGCTCTCGATTCTTTGGTGCACCTATGCAGCATCAGGGATCTTCGTGGCCGTGCTTCGCATGTCGGACCAAAGATTGCTCGTAGCATATCCCGTTGGTCTTCTGTATGGCTGCTTTGCGTTGCTTAGTGTATTTAATGTCGGCGGGAACGGCGCATCGAAGTAGCATGTATTTACAATGGCCCCAGCGACTTCAGTAACATATTCCAATGAATGACACGCACCAGTTCCAGCAGGCTCAGAAACACGAAAATAAACGTCAATCAATGCGACTATGATATTGCGAGTAAGTACAGTGTTGACATCCGCTCCGAGACTGGTCCGTCCATTAAATAGAAATAATACTATGCTACACCTGAATGTCCGTAGACTCGTCAACGCTCAACTGCTTGCTGTATAGTTTGAGCAATGCCTTCATGATCTCCTCCGCAGGCATCGTCGCATATTCATGCACATACTGTGGCAGCGAGTCCTCCAGACTAAAGCCTGCCTTTTCATGAAGAACGGATGCATGACATCCGGCGTGGCTTCCCCTAGCTGGCGCATAGTGAGGCGCTCGATGGATCGGTGCTGTGGCTCGTACGTGATGCCGAGAGACTTGGAGGCGAAGGAATTGAGGCGGCTGCGTCAGAGGTCACGTCAACTGCCGTAGGAGACGGGGGAGCTGTGAGTCTGGAGGGAGATGGCGGGCTCGTCGGAGACTTCGCAGGCGGAGACAGCAGAGTAGATGATCGCGGCCGGCCGTCTGCAGGAGACATAGACCCGGACGGAGACGGCATTGACCTGAAGACCTGTGATGAAAGAGGACTTCGTGGAGACCGTGAGGACAGAGGGTCAAGGAGATCGGGACTCGGAGAACGCTGTCCGTCTCTCTCCACAGATAGTGCAAGGGGCTCGGGAACCTTCTTCCGCTGCAGACCGATTGACTGCTGTGCAAGTACGGTTGATCCTAACCGGACATCAGCAGCAGCTTGGACCTGTTCCATCTCCCGAGCGAATGTCTTTCGCAGAAGCGTGAGCCACGAATATAATGACATGTTCAGCGTGATGTAAATGTCGTCTGCGTCCTTCGCGCCCTGTCTGGCGATGAATTTGCTACTGAAATCATAGCAAAGCGTTCTGTTGGTTCCCCGAAGAATCTCCTGACTTTGCATGCGAATGTCCATCGAAGGAAGACCGAAGATAGTCGCCTCCGGAGCGTCCTTCATAAGCGTCAAGAGCCATTGCTGATTTTCGGCTATCTTCTCTTTCGTGACAAGGGCATGATTGAGCTGCGTAATCTTCGATGTCGTGATGGACGAGAAGGAAAGATGAAGGTCGCGCTGTGACGGCAAGGCATTTGAAATGACGAGACGATCGAGACGGGCGTGTACATCACGTCCAATGAATTGAGCCAATTCCATGTCACGCATGGAGCGCGGGAAGACAATAAGCCGGAGGCGATCGAGTTTGAGACTCATACGCTGTACGATGGTATAGGAGATACCGATATCTGCTTCCTTCAGTCGGGAACGGGTAGATTTCAACATAGCATTCGCCACGGCAGACAATGGATTGTCTGGCTTCGGGGAACTCGCGATCCTGAAAGCTTTCGACTCCCGGCTAGCGCCTTCCTTCTGAGCATCCAGATTTGCTTTGAACTTGTTAGCATAGGATACCAGGCGCGGAATGGTTCCGACATTCATGACGATGATCACGTCCGTCCCTGATACCGAGGAGGTCACTTCAACTCGGCGCTCGTCGACGGGAACCTCTGAGGAGATTCTCGACCAGTCGTCGTAGATGAGTACTTCAACTGGTTCCGCCCTAATATGCAGTTCGATGAGCCAGTGCAAGAGTAAATCGTGAACAATACATACCGATACTGGATCAATTTCTGATATTCGGACTCCAACTCAATAGCTAACGCTCCGCTTGTCATGTCAGATCAAGCATCCGGCCCCCCATCGCATTGGCGGCGATGCCATCGTTTCTGCGCGTTGTTTGGAACTGGAAGTCGGGGAAAGAAACTTGTCCGGAGAGATTACCAGATGCCAGCACAGCGAGCTCGGCGACAGACAAGGAAAGTTCAGAAAGTGTCTCACTCAATTTGGTACGCAGAAGAACATCAGTGAGGTTCAGCTTGATAGAACTGATAGACTGTCCAAGATCCGCGTCGAGTTGAATGCGGCGGAATCGAAGTAACACGGCCGTCGTGAGCTCCTGTTTTGGAGATGGTGCCGCGCGAGATACACTGGTCGAAGTCTCTAGAGCATGGCCTGGTACATCCGACCCTGTCCGCTGAAAACGGGAATGCGATCTAACCACACTGCCTTGAAGCATAGAACGTCCTGTAATCTAGAAAGGCGGACGCCTCCTGCGAACTCGGTGTCAAGAACCACAGAGATAGAACTGGTTATCTTGTCCTTCTCCAACTCCATTTTGGCAAAGGTCGTGTTGAAGGTGAGGTTACGAGCATCGAGCTTGACACAATCTTCGCTCAAAAATCCATGCTTGAGTCCAACGGTCAGACCCCCTACATTTCCTGTGAAGACGACCCGGCGAACGCCTGGCGAAATGTTAATAACGAACCCTCCGCTATCCCAATGGAGACCGGCAATGACATTGACATCGGGCTGGCATGTCAACTCAAGCTTTGATTGGTCTATTCGGAGGCTGAGACTGATTTGCATACCGGCGGCAGGCTCGAGAACGTGTTCTGTGAGTCCTTCGCTGGCTATGGAAGGGAGAGGCTCGTGGGGACGCAATGGGGAAGACTGAGAGGTCCGCCGTGTGGTTGACCGCATACGACGTTCTACGCGATCGACAATCGCTGTGATGAATGGCAAAAGAGCGGGCTTCAAGGTGTTTTGACTCGAGTGGATTGTACTTTTGAACATCAACGTGGAGGGTGCCCTGTTGGCAGGGTTACTAGAGGCCTGCTGCACGACCGGAGCGGCACGGTACTCCCCCCATACGGAAACAACTGGCAAGTCGAAAGTTTCGACCCCAATCGACGGTTCATAGACCGCCGAAAACGAACGATTCCTGAATTGGTCGGTGATAGGATCCGGACAATGCAAGAGAACCTTGCCGCTGGAGAATGTGAGCGAGATAAGAATGTTGGAAGTCGGAAGTGCGTCAAATTGACTCTCTGCTTTGACAACTTGGACCCGAGATGGACTAGTTGAGGGGCGAGGCGCGCTGCTGCCCAACCGATCCATCCAATCTTTTCCTTGGCGGTAAACGTCGATCAGCGAGAAAATGTATTCTGGCATGGTTGAATCGAGATCCAGGATGAAGCCACTGACATCTGCTCCAATGCGAATGCGCCGAGACCCAGATGAGCGCTCTGACCGGAGTTGTGCAGTCATCTCTGGATAAAGCAAGCGGTTGCGGGTCTGATGGCTTTCACCGGAGAAATCGGCAGCGACGGATTGTCTGAATCTGCAAGCAGGTGTAAGGATGTCGTTCCCAGCACGATCAAATTATGGCATACCGGGAGACAAATTGGAAAGAGAAGCCCTTCATGGTAGCTTGTCCACTTTCCCCATGATGGGTTCCGAAAGTGATCGACTTGATAGAAAATAGGAACGCGGGAACAGTAGCGTTGTCCTGGCTGCCAGATCGTGGCATATGAAGGTCGCGACCCAAGGATAAGGGAAAAGCTACTCCAACGTTGCGGATCGTCAACTTGACGTTGTATTTATCTAACCATGAGTCTTCAATATTTTGCGTCTCTCCGCTCTTGACATCCAAGGAACGCATTATACTTCTTGTCTTTTCCTTGAAAACGGCGAGTTCATGGGCACGTTCCTCTTCGCGAAGGAACACCTCAGCCTGGATTCTAATATCAGCACAAGCGTTCGTGAGGAATTACCAACCATACCTGCAAGTAGTCAATGAAGTCGCCAAATTCTCCGATGGAGGTTGGGTGCATTACTGCATGGACCTTGGTTACCGATACCTGTAAGAGCTCCGCCCGCGACACCTCAAGTCTGCTTCCCATATTTGCTTGAAAGTCAATGGTAACAAAAGCCGACCGGTGTCCTCTGTCCAACGCCGTGCGGACGTTCGATGATGCCAAGGACAAAGCTAAATCGGATAACTTGATATGCCATGATGAAGTCGGCACGCTTTCGTAGCCACCTCCGATGTCATCGCATTCAAGAAGTACGGCAGATGCAGGCCCCTCAAGTCCAACGCGAAATCCTTTCATCCGGAATGAAGCGTTGAACTTGTGGGAGGTCCCTGGTTGGGGCTGGATCTTGGTGGCGGAGACAACTGTGCGCTGACGTGTCTCCCCTATCAGATGCAAAAAATCATAGAAATCCTGGCCGGACTTCTGTTGCACAGAGAGAAGGGTATCGAGATCGGATGGCTTCAAAGTCATATGGAAGAACTCTATCAAGGCTATTCCGTGCATGCCTGATTCATCATGACGACCTTTGAGCGTGATGACCGGAAGCTCCAGCTTGATACGGATAGTGGGATCCACATCGTCTGCTGTCTGTGCCCTAGATGCGATGACGAAGATGTGCGGCCCCATTTGCAATCCGAGGGATAGAACCCTTTTCCGGCGAGAACTGCTGGCGGAAGTAACGTGTATAACTGATTTTGTTACATCGCAGGATAGCCAGGTACCGAGCATGACTTGTAGAGTAATCTTCACCAGCGATACTGACATGTGCACTTGGATAGTCGAACGAATGGCTCTGGATCGCTGGGAGCTTTGGGATGACAAGGATGCCGGCTTCTTGGATCCCTGATGAAATTCGGACAACAAAGCTTGCATTGCGGCATCGATCCCAGGGAGGTAATCGGCGCGCCATTCCTCGATGAAGCGGTAAAGACGTAACGCACTGCGAGGGATGTTCAGATGCAGCGTCTCCAAACCCAGGAAGACCCGACACGCCAGATCTATATGTGGCTCTTGAAAGACAAGCACGTTGGTTCGGCCGTTTCTGAGAATCAAAGACGCCAGTATGCCGTCGTCATTTTGTTTAGACACATCCGAGCCAGAACGTGCGCGAAGGGAACACTCGTCGAAGTTCAGAGAATGATTCGTGGACAATGACCAGGCTCCGTCGCGAGTAGAGGGCGGCCTAGTGAGAGATGTTGAAGCGTACGTGACCCCAGCAATACTGAACTCCACGATCAGCTTGTGTGCGGCGGCGGTGAATCTCAATGATCTCGTCGAAAGAACGAAGTCGAGGTACAATATGGACAGTGGCTTCTCTAATGAGTGTATGGAGGTGGTAGATGCACTTGGAGGGAAAGTGGACGAGGACGCAAGCGAATCACTGTAATATCTGCTCGCCCGAATTGTGATTTGGATGAATCGCATCAACTGAGGGAAAATGATGGTCGCAACCTTGCCCAAGGACATTGAGACTGCAACATGCTGGATGTCAAGACGATCCTTGTCGCGTAAAGATAGATTTGGAAGACTTTTGGAGAGGTTCATCATGGACAGATGTAAGAAATCGGTTGACCGAACATGTAGCAGGATCACCAGCGATGAAAGCGAGAAGCTACTCTGGACATCGTCGTCCGGATGATGAAGGATGACCGACATTCGTTCGAGATGCAACGAGACCGTCGTCACCAAGGTACGGGTCTTTCCCATATTGGGATGTCCCGGAAGACTGTGTAAAGGTGGAAAGAGATCTTGGAGTAGAGATTGTTGGGATAGACTCGTGTCATCTTCACCGACATGGCTGAAGTATTGACTATCCAGGGTGGAGAGGACCTCTTGTAGGGACACACGTGACTCCAAATCGGGCTGCAAACCGACGACGGCACGACGTTCCGGCCCCTCCAAGTATCGAAGGCAGACACGCAGGTACACCAAGAATTTGAAACTGGTGTTCTTGCGTAGCATATCCGGTCTTCCCGTTTGAACCAGGTATGATGGCTGTATGGTCGAAAGAGGATCGACAACAGGTCTCTGGCGTGAATACTTGAGCACTTGGTGAATAATCTGCTGGTCCAGCGCGGGAGTGTGGGTAGACGACCGTTTGTGAGAAGTTGATAGGCACTGGACGAAACGCGAGGTTACGGCGGCGGTAGCAAGTACGACCTCGGGAGCTGCATGTCCCAAGTTTGCAGCGAGATCATCGAATACGACCACAAGTTCTTGGGCCACCATGGAAATGCGACTGCGGCTGAACGATATATGACAGGTTGGATGAATCGAGAGGCCACCATCCACGGCCGTCATCTCTTGCTCGGTCAGCAGAGAGAGTGACAGATCTCCTATGTAGGTCGTTATGGAGTGCTGACTGGGACTACCGGCATGGTATTCGGCAAGGCTTCCGGAGATATGCCAGTCGTCTAGGCGCAAATCGACTGCAGTGGCTATGCCTTCCTTTAAGTGCAGACAACTCTTGATCCCATCGTCTCTGCCATCGAAGATGCCAGGATCACCGGAATCAACGAACTGGATGGAGTGCAGTTGTACGAAGGACAGATGGACATCGAATGACGTTGTCTTGTCATGGGCCTCAGAATCGGAAGAGATCGTTTGGATGTATTTAGTCATCATAGCGTCGAAACGAAGCTCCGGGCTCAATTGCTACATGGAAAGTCAGTGTCACATCACAAGAACAAAAGACATGTAGTTCGCACATTACCACTGAGATCTTTGAGCAGCTCCTCGACAACAGGCAACAGGAGGGGTGTAAGCCATATGCTCAACCCTTTCTTGCATAGCACTCGGAAAATGGTCGCATCTACCTCTTGATCAGGATGTTGTCCCAGCAAGTTCCATGGCGATTCGCCAGTCTTGTCGTCACCCTTGTAAGAGGAAGCACGCGCAGAATTTCGGCGACAGCTAGGAATGGTGTTCTGATTGCCCACATTAACAACAAACACTAGCCACAAGTCCGCGTCAAACTTACTCGGGATAATTTGAATGGCGACACATCCCACAATGAAGGTCGTGTGAGTGCAAATGACATATAATGTTTCGCTAGCACGCTATATTGCGCCGCAGAAGGCCAAACACCATCGGTGGACAAATCTGAAACACGTCGGTGGGCAAATGTACTGAAGCGAATGCTTGACATACCTTCCATATCATTGGATTCGTCACTATCCCAACCTTGCGACTCGGTGAGATCTTCGTTATCAGACTCCTCCCCGCTTATGTTACTCTCGTCGTCGTCGGTATGCCATACCCCGTGGAGAGATGTAATGGGACGAGCATTTCTGGAGTGAATCTCTATCAGGTCAGATTTGTACGATTGTGACTATGTACTCACGCTAAGCGAGCGTCCCGATCCGCCTCTGAAAGTACATCGTCACCTTCAGATTCTGATTGAAGAGGGAAAGTAGACAGTAAAGGATTGTGAGGGGGTTTGATCCTAGTTGCAGCTGACAGCTCTGTAGTCCTGCCACGACCACGCGCCGATGCTGAACGGCCGGGGATTCTCAGTTGAGGTAAGTAAAGATCACTATCGCGTAGAACACGACCTACAAAACGTAGTCAGGATACATCTCAATTCACAACTACACTCATCGGCATACCTGATGGCAATCCATCGCCACTCAATTCGGCATCATCGACGGAGTAGCAGAACCGTGCGCGACCAGTAAGGTTGTCTTGTGCCGCGAGAAACTCGGTCTGAGCGCGTGCGGATTCTTTCCATCCCGGGGGTGCGGAGTAGATGTCTATATTGGCATCGACTATCACATCCGTCGCCTCGTACCATGTACCCGACTTTCTTGAAGCAAGCAAAGCTTTGACAGACGCATGCGGCAGTCGTATGCTAGTTACCTTCCGGTGGAACTTTCCCGCAAGATCATTTGAGCTGATCCTAAGACCTTTCGGGAACGACAACTCTGCCGCGGCACCGTCAACGAGCCAAACCACGTTGACGGTATCTACCAAGAAATTCAAGAAAGTGACTATATCATATGTCACCTCCAGATCATCCAGATTTGAAGGATAATACTTACCGTCTGGATCCAAGGGTACTGCATACTCATGTGCAGGGGCATTCAACGGATCCGAGAAGTTAAATCCAAGTGAGCTCCCAACAGCTGATATCAAACGACCTTCGTAAGCCGAAAGAACAGCTTTGACATCGCCAATATGAATTTCCCAGATGCAAAAGTAGGTTGATGTGTGAGGCTGGGGTCCGAACAGCCTGTTCGCTGTGATGTCGATGCCTACAAAACAGTAAGGGTTATTCCAATACCAATAAATGTACTGCTCTCTTACCGTCAATAACGAATGACTCCTTGAAATTTCGAGGATCTTTCCTAGTAAGTAGTAACTCTTCCGTGCAATGTTTTTCCACACGACCAGACACGGTATCGACATCGAGAGACATTTCTAGGCATAAAATCAGCATGCAATACACGACTTCCTGCACGCTATTGTCCTCACCCATATAGTAGTCATTCGTCCTTAGTTGCACCTGCAGCCCTGGAATACTTAGAAGAAGACAAGCACCAAGGTCGTTATCCTTCGATTGCGCCTGTTCCGGACCGTACATTTCATAACCTGGGAATCCGGCAGGTAATGCCACAAGACCTTGCTCCACATTGAGTGCAAGTTCAACTTCCATGGGATTTGACTACATTGAATGTTAAGGGCGGAAGTCGCCGATCAAAAGCAGTACACTCACGTTCCCTGGCCTGTACTGCAAATCAATAGGATCTCCTAGGGATTGCTTCCTTTTGCGCTTTTCGAGGTATTCGTACAGCGTTGAGAAATGGGTAAAAGAGCCGAAGTAGTTGTCGCGCAGTATCATGAAATGCCGGATAGTCCACCCAAATGCCCTGTAAACGACATCGCGAGCCTGGGCAACGCATAACGAGTCAGTCGCAAGTTCTCATAGAGCAAGAACAAGTAAGCACGCACTGTGAAGTCCATTTTGAGGTGGTCTAAATTGTCTTCGCGTACCTCCGCGTAATAGTGATATGCCGCATCCAGACGCAGTATTCCAATTGTCCCGATATTACTTCGATCCGGAGTCGCAAATAGAGTATACGTGTTCCAACGGGGGAGTGTAAGGTTCACTGCCACGTCCGGTGCTTCAATCCAGAAGGAGATTGTGGTGGCCTCCGGTCGATACTTGACAAATGGGATCCGTACTCCATTCTGGAAATGTGTCCCTCGCAAGGTGAGCATTGCTGAGAAGGTTTCGCTGAGAAATCGTGATCGTGAGCGACAATGACGAGCTTACTGTTGTCTTCCCGAATGAGCGGTTTGTCGATAATGTTATGGTCGTTAACATACATATTGATCTCGTAGTTGTGCAAATCTACGTTGATGGCGTATACCATCGGAATGAAGCGGTTGTAGTCGCCCGGGGGTCCTGCGCTCCAGTCCTTGCCTAGATCCGTGAGCATATTGATATGGTCCCTAAGGAGGAACAACGACGTCTGGCGTAGGGATACAGTAAAGTTCCACTGTCTCTCGCCGTTCCACATCAGAGGTGTGGGAAGATGACATCGAAGCTGCGTTAATGGATTGTCAGGTTCCAGGCAAAGGAGAGGTTGGAGAACACGCATACCCGACATGACTCGGCCGTCACCAAACGAATATCATTCAAACTGGACGTAACTGTCACAGTATCAAGATGCACCTCCAAGCTGGACTGGTACCCTTGGGGCCCCGCCACCATAGGCAAGATGTAGCTAATTGTCGAGCTGTCGCCGGCTCTAACATGAATCGAAGCAGGCTCCCGCTTTCGCGGCCTGTTGGGAACTTCAGATTTACCATCCCACTGCCAATTCTGAGGGACTACAATCAGCTACACTCCCCTATGTGTGACTGAAGGCATACCTTGGAAGCTTCACGAAATGGGATGTGCAGCGTGACTCCGTCTCGCAACTCAATGAACACCTTGAGACCTGTCCACATTCGCATATCACCAGCCTTGAGCCGTGGATTAGGTTCTACGTTATGGAACATTTGAGGGAAAAATGTCTGCTGTAGTTCTACCCTGGAAAAAACAACGGCAAATCTCGTCATCATACTCAAAGGGTCACCATGAATGAACTTACCGTTGACGATCTGCCCAAGGTCCATACCGTAGGAATCCGCCTCGAACAACGAAGTCGATGCCCCATTCCGGTGGTAGATCACCATTACCAATGTCAAACGGATCAACGCCTCCGGAATCCGAGTGCGGCTTCTGGGGCTTTTGAATGGGCACTAACCCCACAACGTCCGCGTAGTACAGGAGCTCGAGTACGGGCGCCTCGAGTATCTTTGGCTCGGCAGCATATTCCAACGTAGAGAAGTCCGCTCCAAGCGGGGTCTCGTCATCGTCGTCCTTTTTCTTCTTGTGCCATGGCCGAACCGTAGGAGGATGAGGGATGAGGACCGACATACACGCGAATAGTCTGCGAGTATGTGGCTTGAAATGTGTTATATCGGTCCAGAGCTTCAGGCTGCTCCACAGTTTCTCGAAAGAGAAATAAGAAAGATATGACGACTGCCGCAGAGGCGGACCACGGGCGCCTCGAATGTGCTCGTGGACCTTTTCTCCGACATCTGTCATGTGGGCACGATAATCCGCGTTCTCCACGTAGTGAACGGAGGCGTTGTGGAACTTGAGATTCAATACCTGCTTGTACATGTCATACTTCGATCTTGCCTGTATGCCATTGAGTACCGTTGCGCTATCCTCAGCTCTCGAACGAGAATACAGACCTGCACAATGCCATAAGTCCCCTCCGCTTTGCTGAAGTCCGCGACTAGAAGACTCTGAGTCGATGCATTGCCGCAAATAATCGCCGCCTTCGTCGCTTCGATACTGACCGGAAGGAGGTTCTTCGGGTCGAAGTTAGGTAGCTGGAGCTTGATGGCTGCAAGCATTCTCTTGAAAAAGCTGGGTGTCATCCTGTACATGGAGGATAGCAACGATATACGGGGACCCAACATCGAGGCTGGACAGGAGATTAGAATGAGCTGAAGAGCGCATATATAATCACCTACTGCCATGTAGCGCAGAGTGTCCGCTTAACCCGCTGAATACTCTACGGAAGGACCTGCCATCATCCATACTACCTCTGGCAGGCGTGGGCAAAGGCGTGGAGGGCATGTCGTCAACTTCCATCTGGGACACGATATTGTCGTACGCAGCTGTCCGATTGTAGATAAACCACTCGACTCCCTGCAAAGACGTGTGAATGCGGCATGACAGCGGTGAATGTCCCTTGACTGAGATATATTCGATGAGCAGGCTCAGACATCAGAATGATGAGAGACGAACGATTAAGGTCTTCGCCCACAACACGCGCATGACTCAAGTCTTCTTCTTCTGCGGGTCTCCTGATCCAGTAACGCCAGCTGAGCTGACCTTTGACAACTCGGATCGTCTGGTTACTCGAATGATATCGCAGGTCCTTGAACAAGATTCTGCCACTCAGGATAGAGAAGTGCACAGAACCTACAGGGTATTGATCAGCTTGCATTAAATCATATTTGCAACGGGCTACTTACCAATGTCCAACCATACGCTCGACTCTCCTTGGCTCCAGTAGAGAAGCCGGAAGACAAGGCCGAAGAGATACCCGAGACATCGATTCCAAAAGAACAAATAGAGGATGAGCACAACGACTATGCAGATGCAAGTGACTAGTAGGACGACATTCAGCATCGCGGTATGCTGTAGGATGCGCTAGTCATTCAGGTGTAGTCCAACCAGTAGTGGTCGGTCCTCGGAGTCGGTCAAACGCCTGAGGGTACTGGTAGCGTCCCAAAGTGTGCAGGGCTTCCGGACAAAAAAGCTCTGGAAAGACAGACGAATGGGCGGGTGTGTAAGTACTTGGGCGTGCACGGTGCGCCTACTTCGCTCAGCGCTCCGGAGTTAACAACGCGTCTCCCCGCCATGTCCACGTGACGGCTGAATTGCCACTTCTTCCGCTAAACTCTCACTGGCAAGAACATATCCTCTCTGCGTCGTTTCTAGCGGTACAGAGATATGCAACCACCAGCGCAGTCTACTCTCACCCCTCTTCGTCGTCTTGCCGTGCACTCCACATCTACCTGCTCTGCACATGCATCGGCATATGGCAAGTGCATACTCGCAACGTACACGGACGTGAAGAAGGATGCATGCAAGGAGGAGTTTGCCAAGTTCGGCGCATGTCTGCGTGAAGCGGTATGTCCATTTGACCTCACAGCCTGAGCAACTCCTCATGCAACACTGCCAGATGAAGCGCAAGTGGTGATGTACAGCGCAGATCCAATAAGTATGCGGTATTATGTGGGTGGGGATTTACAATGATGCCGTGTAACCAAAGAGTATACAGCAAGAAGGACAGGATAAGATTATTGCAGGTTTCAGCCGCCAAGGCGCGGCGCGGATTTTGCGCAAATTGCCGACGCTGTGTGTAAATTGCCGCTCCTGCGGCCTCCTCACTCAGAACGGCTATAGCTCTCGAACCGCTGCTCATATTCACTTGCTTCAGTGACAAAAAATGATCTATTCATCTGTGCGCAGCGCCTCATATCAAAATTTCTTGTATCTACCGTGGTATTCCTGCTTTAGAATTCTGGCACCTTCCGCAATGAAGAACAGCTCGTACTCAACGACAACCGCCCGGACGCTTTCGCGGTGCAATACAGGTCGTCTCTGGAGCATCCCCGAGGGCATCATGTGGGTTAAGGGGGGGCGGATGAAGCCAGTTTATATTATTCAGGTATGTCATTGTGCATGCAAACCATTCTTCTCGGGGTTACAGGGTATGTTCTCTTGCTAACGGGAGGTAGTACTGTTTCTGCACTTATCTAGGGTCCGGGGCTGTGTACAGTCAAAGCTGGAATGACTTCTTAGGCCCTTCACCCACCACCAAGTGGTCGTTCGGGCAGAACACCCCACACCCGATAGCCTGGCCTGCTCCTGCAATGATGCTGCCGCTGGCGGCGCATGACGATGTGCCAATGCACACAGACAACGATGATGATGAAGGCGGGCTCTCCGAGGGTGCCCCTCCCCACACGCTCGTGCTCGCGTGCCCCGGGCTCTCCACCGAGTTCGCGGTCTTTGTCTTCACGCCCATCCATGGGACTGCGCCCAAAGCACACACCGTCTCAGCGCAGAAGATGCCCCCCGATGTGTTCGTCCCCGACTCAAACTCCGGCTCCAATGGTGAGAGTGAGCCCGAGCAGTGTGCGTCGGTGCAGAGCATCCCAGGTGAGTTGGCAGACAAGGAGGAGGACGCTGTTGCACCTCTGCCGCGGGGGAGTGGCAGAGATGTGAAGGAGACCGTGCACCCGTGGTGGTCATCGTGGCTGTTGGCAGCATCATCTGTGGGCCCTTGTGTCTCCTTAGATTTGGACATAGGCCATATATATGGAGAATAAAACATTGTTTAGGGAGTATATGGAGGACTGAATCAGCATATCTATAACAATACGAACAACACAATGTTATCAGGCTGCTGCTCTCATCACTAAACCATACCCCGTGCTCCAACTATCATCAAAAGTCCATTGTGCCTTCAGGGGTACTCCAGAGACGTCCTATATCGCACCGCAAAAGTGTCCGATCCCTCATCGTCGAGTACGAGCCATTCTCCATCGCGGGAGGCGCCAGAATTCTGGGTTTGCAATGCCACGGTGAATCCACGAAGTATTGATACGAGGCACTGCACATACACACGTAGATCATTTTTTGTCACTGAAGCAAGTGAATACGAGCAGCGGTTCGAGAGCTATAGCCGTTCTGAGTGAGGAGGTCGCAGGAGCGGCAATTTACACACAGCGTCGGCAATTTGCGCAAAATCCGCGCCGCGCCTTGGCGGCTGAAACCTGCAATAATCAAAAGCTGCTCATATCCCATCCTCCGTGTCCATTCCGCCAGGGACATCCCGTGCTACATTAGCATCAATGCGCCGTCCGGCGCCGTCAGTGGCAGGCTCTGTACTACGAGCTCGCTCCCGCAATTGGGTTCTTGTTCGCATGAACATCCGCAGGCTACTTGGTAGTTGCCACGGTGTGGTGTTGGGCAGAGGGAGCAGTTCCTCACCAGACGACTCACGACCTTGCGGGGGAGGCGGTGGCCGGCGAAGACGCTCTATGATGGTGGACAAGCGAACGTCGATAACGTATGGCACCTCCGATGGTGGCAGCTCGATACTTTTGTAAGGCTCTTCCGCAAGTGTGGATAGTGGTGCGACAGGCATGGCGGGGTTTGGGAGGAGAGGGTCAGGGGTGTCGGATGGCATAGCGGCTGTGAGAGATGTTTCGTATGCGATTGTCGTGAGCAGTATCTGAAGGAATATGATGAGGAAGTCCAGACAGAGCAGATGCATTTTCGATGGTGCATTGGCTAGTCATGCGATCGCAGAGGGCGTGACACCAATGTGAGTCTTTGAAGTAATTGCAGAGAGTATGTACACACCCATGCCAACGAAGTCAAGGATGACGGATCTGCCCTGTGCCTGACCCTCAGTCGCATGTCCCCAGACGCCGCCGAAGTTGAAGAACACGATGAGCATAACCCAGAAGCGCAATGAAAGGCTGGAGTCGATCTCTCTGGGCTTGGACCACTGGAACTGTGAGGCGACACGGCAGATGAAGACCCATAACGCGGGCGACAGCAAGAAGGAGAGGGTGTGAAGCTGGTAGAGCAGGGAATCCAACTGCTCAGGACCGACGTGAGCAGAGTGAAACTCGGAATACACCTTGAAGAACGTACAGAATGTATGATGTGCTGTCGCTGGGCATGGTGCATACGCATGTCATGTATGAATCGGAAATGGATAGACGACCTTCAGGTGGAGAGCGGACGGAGTACAGTTGCCAGCGCTCGGAGACCGTAAGCTTACCGTGAGGGAATAGAGAAGTAGCGGTGACCGGGGTCGTTTGATATGCGCTGGGTCGGGGTTGTGCTGTCCGGGGGTTCGGTTCTGTCACTATCGCGAGTCGGTCACAGAGTGTGACGCTCCCTGTTGAGCCTGAGGGCACCCGCGGCGCGTTTCAATCCACCAACAATGGCCGGCAAGCTCAGAAAATCCGATTCAAAGGCACCCAAGAGGGCCCTTGACCGCAGAGGCGGCATTGACTCCTATTTTCCTCGTCTCTCCACTTCGTCGACACCGCCGGAGGGTCCCCAGCAAAACGCCCGGGCCACTACAGCCAAGTCGGACCGTCCCTCGCGCACCGACCAGGACGCCGGTGTCGTTTCCAGCTCCAGCTCCAGCTCTGCGCAGAGTTATATTGTTGTTCCTTCGGACTCCGTTGCCCACTTCCCCATCTCTTCAGTCACCGCCTCCCCGGACCCAAACCGTCGGACGCGCCCTCCCGCCGCGAGCAGTGCGAAATCTGTCATGACTTCCTTCAAAAAGGCAGCAAAAACTCCTTCAGTGGCTACTGCTTCCCCGAAGACACGCTCCTCTGCCAGCCACCAACCCCTCTCGGCTGTGAAGTCTCCCCAGCGCCAGTTGCGACAGGACGCGTCCAAGGTCAAGTCGTCTATTAAACGGAAGTACCATCTTGAGGGAGATTCCGATGCAGAGCCTTCCCACGAACCAAACAACGCGTTATCTCCTGCCTCCCAGGCTCCTAACCCATTACCGCCGTCTTCCAATCGCATTCGACCTCTGGGTCCAAAGGACAACGTACCTGTCACCCGCTCAAGAGCTGACTCCATACGGAAGCCCTCGTCTCCCAAGAAGGCGCGTCTGTCGTCCCAAGAGCCCACAATGGCACCTCCCAGCTCGGGACACGATGCAGACGTCGAGGAACTCATACCGAGTAGCCAGTCGGATGAACATGAGCTAGCAGTACCCAGGTGTGTGGGCAAAAATCCGGCCGACGTGAAGGAGAGCGTGGACAAGTGGAGGCAGGACGCGCTGGCGCATCCGCCCAGTCCCATGCCTACCACTGTACTGCCTGACGATAACTCGACAACTCTGCCGGAAATCAGTTTCCCGGACGCGACGGAATGCATGGACGTAGACGATGATGTGGGACAGCCGTCAGCTCTTCCTGTTGACAAGGCAAATTCTGCGCCTCATTCCGAGACTGAAGTCAGTATGATGCTGCGCGGACGAAGTTCAGTATCCACCTTAGCCTCCGTTCGTCATGCTGTCGCCTCATCCACATTGAGCGTGCCGGCCTCGCCTGCTCCTGCCGTTGGAACGTTCAGACCCACTACTCCCCCTGCAACCAACCAGCCTGCTCCTCACCCAAGTACACCCGTCGCCCTCGATACCGAGTCGAAGACCCGCAAAATCATCGCGGAGATTAAGGCCCAGGTGTACGCAGCCGCAACATCGAGTCCGGAGGAGGATGTACAACCGGAGTTTCAAGAGCTAGAAGACAGTAGTAGCTCGGACTCAGACGATGGTTTTCTGCACTTTCAAGCCGACAAGGGCAAGGGGAAAGCGTAAGCTCATTTAGCGCTCTTGCGTCAAGATTCATATTGAAACTTCGTTTTGTACTGTCAAGGGTGGCGACTCCCGTCAGCAAGGCACACGGCCCGTTCAGTTCTCCGCTGTCCAACCTGAGTGACTCACAGCCCTCGAGGCATCGTTCGTCACGGTACGACCTTCGTCATCGCTCGCCCGTCGAAAGCGCTTCCAGTCCCGAAGAGAAGAAGCGCTCGTTCTATGCGAAGCCTTCGGCCAAGGCTAATGCCAAGCGCAGGGCCACAGACCCCCTGGAGGCACTTCTCAAGGAAAAGAAGCTCGCCGACAAGCGCGGGAATGGCATGTCGGCGTTGCGTGCGGCGGAAGCAGCTGTGGCGTCCTCGTCGCAGCAGTTGAAGCGTGAGTTGATGTCGGAAATGGACGATGAAGAAGACTCGGAGAACGATGCTGCGTGGGCGGATGAGGATGCGGCCCTGCAAATTGTCCAGCGAGGAGCCCGGGGCCTCGACATGAGGTCTTCGAGTCCCGTACCTACCACCACCCACGCATCGGAAGAGAGCGATGACGATAGCGAGAGTGACGAGGAGGACTTGCAGGAGGCGGACTGCGAGAAGATACTCGGCGAGAAAGGCGGAAAGGCTGTTGGCAAGATTCTTGCGAGCGATCGTAGAAGCAATGTCACGAAGGCGAAGGGGAAAAGAAAGGAACGTGTTATTGGCGTTTCTCTGTGGGAAGACCTCGACGCTGTGGCCGACAAAACTGGTGACCACATGCAGACGGACACTATCATGTCACTACCCTTAAAGGCGGATCTCGACGGGCATTCCATTATATCCGCGTTACGAGACGCTATGGAGCGTGCCGGTACGCATATTGCCCTGGTTGCCAGTTCCCTATGAAACTAACGAATAATCGCAGACGAATCATTGGTGGTGAGGATTTTAGGTTCCGGATGCTTGTCATTGCTGGAGCCGCGGCAGTCCGTTGCGGTCACTCCGTGGCTCTATAATCTTGGTGAGTTGCGCTTCTCTCCACCATATGTATCGATCGTAATTAACATTGTGTCAAGCCATGGCATCCGTTGAGACTCCTTTGAGCGACCCTGCGTATCAAGAGCTGCTACAGCAATTCACTTCCCAGGCCGTGGCGAATGCCGACTCCGGTGTCTCTTTTGGTCTGGTCTTGTCAACGATAGTGCGCCTCGGCGCCAAGACCAACATCCTTGAGGCCCAGAATTGGAAGCTAGAAAATGGCGAGCCGGAGTCGGTGGCTTTTACACGGAGAGGAGAAATATTGCATCGTCTCGTGACGATTATTCAAGTTTGTGCTCAGTGAGTCGCTTGATTTCTAGAACCTTGCGAATTAGCTGACGAGAACGGGGAAGACGTAATGCGATTCCTATCAAAGATATTTCCGATATAATGCTGGTCCTACTTCTCGTCGCGCTTGACCCATCGACTTCCTCCGAGTTGCAGAGGGTGATTACGGTTACTATTGATTATCTCGGCAGAGCTATTCCCAGCGACGCGGGTGATCCTTCTGAAACGGTGAGCAGATCGCATACTTCGACACTCGATGTATCGTACTGAAGCTCCACCAAGGAGGGCGCTGTTTGCTCAAGAATCTCAGAGTTCGCCAAAGAGTTGACGCCGATCAACAAGGCGCATCTCATGTCCTTCATGATGGGTGGCTGCTCGCAGACAGAGAGAATGGCGCGCTGGATCGCACGTTCTCTGCTGCTTGGCACTTCGTCTGCTGTAAGCTCTCAATCACGCTTCTTTTGCCTGCCAGCTGACGAGAATTGCTCTGCAGGAACCGTATTCCAGTCTACCTTCGCTCGGTTCCATCGTCACGCTCCTCTCGCCTGCCCCCAGCTCGGAAGCAATCTTCGACATTCCGGGCAATTCGGACAAGGACGACTACTATGAGGACCTCACGTGCTATGTCACCATTCTCAGCATGGCACTGACGGACATTGACGGGTATGTCGCTGAGGAGAAGGCTGCCCCCAGGGCCGCCGAGGGTACCCCTACGAAGGACGCTACGCCCAAGGAGAAGCCGCCTCAACTGCTTGAGCAGATCAGGACTTTGCTCGATGGGCTCCACGGCAAGATTGGTGCGCCTACTGTTCTTCGTTTGTAGACATCGCGGTGCTAATGAGTCTTGTTTGAACGTAAAGTGGACACGCGTGCCGCGCACCTGGACCGTTCGCGTGCGAAAGCAGCGCTGCAGCGACTCTCGTTCCGCGTGCACTACCAGCGGCTTGCAGCCCTGCGCTCGGGCGGAGGCACAGGCAAACCCCGGAATCTGCGCAGCTACTTTGCGTCTCCTGGAAAGTGAATACTGTATTTTATTCATCTATTTCATTGTGTGCACGCTCCACGTCTAGACTATTGTACGTGTCTTTTTCCTCTCTTCACTAGTTATCACACGTCGAATGCTTCTGGCTACTTTCATAATCAGTACCAGTACACAAGTGTAATTGTTAGCTGTAGATACATTCAGTCCGTTATCGATACATTAGTTTCTGCTTGATCATGAACTGGTGATTCTGTCCATCCCTCTGCACCGCTGTGCCTTGCTGCTGCGAACATGCAAATTCTTGCTATTATAGCTCGTCGAGGCTACCTGCCCTTTGTCTCTTTCGTCCCGGACCAACCACTTCTTCGATATCGGACTCGTTGAGATCAAGCTCAATGTCCCACACAGGGCTCGGCGGACGCTTGTTGCGCTGTCCCGAGGGCGAAGGCGAGCGGTGAGGCGGAGGCCCCGTTTCAGGTGTCGGCGAGGGCGAGTCATGGTTCAAGTCAAGCTCAATGTCCCAGACCGGACTGGGTGGTTTGGGGGCGCGGATCCATGCGGTGGAGTCGTCCGCTGCCGCTGCGGGCGCGGGCAATGCGCGCGTCTCTGGCGCCTTGCCCTTGCCCTTGTCTGGGTGTGCAGAGACAGGCCGCTGCGTGAACTGGGAGGGTAAAGTGCTGGTCGAGTTGTTGCGGAAAGGCTTCTCGAAGGCGTCCTGGAGACGCTTGGCCTTTACTTGGCCGAAACCGGGGAGGTTCTGGAGCTGGTCGGACGTCGCACGGGCGATGTCTGCGAAGCTCTGTACGCAGAACCGAGTCAATGAATATTGTTTGTAGACGTGGGCTGGAGACTCACGCCCAGGGACGTACGGAGCGTCTCGACGTCGGTCTTGTTCACCTTACTGATGCTGGTGAGGGCGGTGCGGAGCATGGAGTTGTAGTCCTTGTCTACACGCTCCTTGATGAGGTCAGGAGGTTTGTGCTCGAACTGCTTGTAAGTCGAGAGGTAGAAGCCCGCTTCTTCGGGGCTGTAGGGAACTTATGAGATCCATCATGGCAAAGGAAGAGGGGCATGTACTTCCATGCGACCATCACTGTGACATTGTTGATGAGACATATCTAACACGGTGGATGTCAGAGAGTGGTTGCACGATGAGTTGGTTTACAACCGACCTTGGTGAGTTCACGAATAGGCTCTCTGTGTTCGCTCTGGGTGGTGGACGTGAGGAGCAGGGCAGTTGTAGCAATACTCGGAGTGCACGTACGACGTCGCACATCAGCAGCAATATTCGCAAGTTGTAGGAATGACCGAGGCGCTCGATGCGTTGGTGTATATATTCGGGATGCAGCCGGTGGTACCTCAGACTACGAGCAGTTCAGCATTGACCACGATGTATTCCGCCTTGTATACCTGAGAAAGAGAACGCCGGTAGTCCTGCCGACCTGATAGTCGGCGACGATGTCTCCAAACTCCTTTCCAACATTCTTGACGCATTCAAGGATAGGATTGCCCCGCTATATGCGATGAGCGGTGCGGTTTCGGTGGGTTGCGGAGGGTCGTACCTGGCAGGGATTGACTATGATATTGTTGCCTGTGCCTGGGAGGACGACAGGGGGCTTTGGCGGCGCAGAGGCAGCGGTAGCCATAGTCGCGTGAAGACGCGTTCGAACGCAATATTCGAGCGCGTCGTCGTCGTCGTCGGCAAGATTGCTTCTGCCCGCGAGCTATAGCAGGCACTGCCGTGGGATCATATGCTCAGGGCCTCTCTCTGTATCTCTGCATGATAAGCAGCCCAATGTCATCTGCCGGGTGCAAGGACTGCCCGTCTCGCACCGACGTTCACCATGGACAAGGCTCTGCCGTCCTCGCTCCAAGACGCGTCCGTCGCGACCAGTCGCCCCTCACGGCCTTCTTACCTACGCCGACTGGTCCTTCTTGTCTTGTTTATCTACGTCGCCCTGCGGTCGGCATATTATCTGAACTGGATCGAGAGTGACAAGGCTACCGTGCCCCTCCATGCCTCTGAAATTTCTGACAAATGCCGTCTGCTTGACGTGAAGCCAGGCCCTCCTCCCGACTTTAACCAACGTGCCAAATCAGACCGATTCGTACCTGGAACGCCGCCCACATTGATCAAGGTAGTGTTCCTAGTACGGAAATGCGGCAGTCGAAACTGACTGCGCTACCCAGAATGCCTCCATCTGGACTGGTAGGGTAGATGGGCTCGAGGTACTCCAAGGAGATCTGCTCTTCGACAAAGGCATCATTCAGCAAGTTGGTCTCGTCAATGCTGGATTACTTGCCGCGTACGACAATTTGAGAATAGTCGATGCGCAAGGCGCATGGGTATCGCCTGGGTATGTCAGACTTACTGCTGTCTTCAATGTTCATTCGCTTAATCATATTTACTTGCATCCTGCCCACAGGATCGTAGACCTCCACAGTCACATGTGAGTCTTGTTGGTCGTATTGCTGGCGGACCACACTGATCCCTTCCGGTTCGAATAGTGGACTCGACCCCAGCCCCTTCTTTGCTGGTGCCAGCGATACAAACTCTCACAAGGGCCTTATCCTTCCGGTAAGATCCCTATAACAGACTGGCGCACTTCATTCACACAGACTTTCAGTGGTTGAGAGCTCTAGACGGGCTCAATACCCACAACGACGCATATAAGCTTAGCATCTCTGGCGGTGTCACCACCGCGCTCGTCCTTCCTGGGTCTGCAAATGCAATAGGCAAGTCTATGTCCTAGGAACAAGGGAAACGCATACGCTAAATCGAAATAGGCGGGCAGGGTATTGTGATAAAGCTTCGTCCGACAAAGGACAAGGCTCCTACTGGTCTCCTGCTCGAGAACCCGTACTCGACCAATGGCAGTGAATATGATCCCTCCGTGTCTCGTCGATGGAAACAGATGAAGTACGAGGCATCCACACATATATGAACTGTTCTCAAGAGTTTATTTACTAGGCATGCGTGTGGTTCGTTCTATACCTGGGTCTTTGAATAATACCCACTCATTTTCCTTGTTTCCTGAGTTTAGGAGAGAATCCAGGTGAGACTGCACAACTTACGTTTTCGTTCCTGCACTGAGTTCCGTCAACAGACAGGGTGTATTCTGGAACCAGAATGGACACTATCTGGGCATTCCGTCAGGCGTATGGCTTGCTTATTCTTGCTCATATCTTTGGTCTGACTGTCGGGCCCTGATTTTGAATATTGATAGCTATGAGAAGGCCCGTCAAATCAAAGTTGCACAAGATGATTATTGTTCCAAGGCCGTGGCCGGTCGGTGGGATGGTCTCGGTGACTTCCCAGAAGACCTTCAGTGGGAGGCATTAGTGGATGTCCTGAGAGGACATGTAAAGGTAACATCATGCTGGATAAGGCCATTGCATAGAAATTAATGGTCTTTTTCAGGTTCAAACTCATTGCTATGAAACGGTAGACCTGGATGATTTGGTCAGGGTACGTCTGGCGACCTCCTTGATACTTACACAAAACTAAGCAGTTACCCCTGCTAAGATCACGAACGAATTCAAATTTTCTATTGCTGCCTTCCACCATGCACATGAGACCTACCTTGTCCCCGACACGCTCAAGTCAGCCTACGGTCAGTATCTTTCACACAACGTGCTTCCTCAGATCTCATGGCCAATATTGTGCACTAGGACATCCGCCAGCAGTCGCATTGTTCGCAACTAACGCACGGTTCAAGCGCGAGTCGTACCGTGGCTCCGAGTTTGCGCCTAAAATCTTGGCTGAAAATGGGCTGCAGGTCATTATGAAGGTAGGTCCTTCGTTTCCGTCAGTGGTTACTGGGTTCTTTTGTATTCAGTACATACCTGCAGTCAGACCACCCCGTCTTGGATTCACGTTTCCTGCTCTACGAGGCGCAGCAGGCCCATTACTACGGCCTGCCCGCCAATCTGGCACTGGCCTCCGTGACGACTAGCCCCGCTATTGCTATGGGCATGGACCATCGCGTCGGATACATCAAGAAGGGTGACTATTCCTCTGTTCACGAATGCAGCCTTTACTGACAGTTCCATGCTAGGCTATGACGCAGGTTCGCAAAACCACTCGGAAGTGCTGGCAGGATATTGACACGGAAACTCCATAGACATAGTGCTCTGGGACAGCCACCCGCTCGCCCTGGGCGCCACCCCAAAGCAGGTCTGGATCGATGGCATCGCACAGCTCGATGCCCCCTACTCCTCTCCAAAGCCAGAGGCATCGCAGCATATCCCTAGGACACCCGACTTCGATAAGGAGGCGGAAGAAGCGGTCGAGTACGTTGGCTTGCCCCCGCTCGAGCCGACGCCATCCCGCGCGCGCACTGTCGTGTTCACGAACGTGAGCAGCGTGCTCATCCGTGAGGAAGGGAGCATCCGAGAGAAGTTCGCGGCGCAGAGTGGCGCGGGCGTCGTCGTCGCTCGCGACGGGCGCATAACCTGCTCTGGCATGGCGGAGCTGTGCTCGGATCGCGTGCTCGATGTTGACGCGGAATACGTCAATCTCGAGGGCGGCGCGATCGCTCCTGGCCTCGTCTCGTATGGATCATACCTTGGCTTGGAGGAGATTAGATCCGAAGCCTCTACAATTGACGGTTACGTCCTCGACCCGTTGAGACAGATAGTCCCGACGATCATCGGCGGCGACAGCGCGGTCATCAATGCGCTCGATGGCCTGCAGTATAGTACTCGTGATGCGTTGTGCGTTTGCTTCTCTGCAATCAGTTTCTTGCAGCCGTCTGACATGCGAGGATCTGCACAGAATCGCATACCGTGCGGGTGTGACCACAGGAATCACAGCGCCGAAGTCCTCGGGCTTCCTCTCCGGCTTGAGTACCGTCTTCTCCCCGGGCGCGAAGCACAAGCTGGAGAAGGGCGCGGTAATCCAGGACGTCGCCGCTTTGCATTTCAATGTTTACTACGGAGGTTCACCAAGTGTCAGCACGCAAATCACTGCATTGAGGACTCTCCTGCTGTCCGAGGGCAAGGGGCCCCTCGCACACTGGATTGGCCAAGTCAAGAAGGTGCCAATTGTCGCGTCCTAGCTGGCTTCGTGTGCTGACATATTGTGTAGGGCAAGATTCCCCTTGTCGTCGATGTTGAGAGCGCAGACGCGATAGCCTCGCTGATCCAGCTAAAGCGTCAAGTGGAGGCGGAAACCAGCAAGCCGATCAAACTGACCATCACCGGTGCCTCCGAGGCCCATCTCCTCGCCAAGGAGCTCAACGACGCCAGCATCGGGGTGGTCATCACTGCAGCGCGGCCGCATCCGAGGTCGTGGCAACAGCGAAGAATGTGAGTAGATACGCCAGGTACAGGACTCTTGTCGAGCTGACCCTCTCCCGTAGCTTGCCCGGTCTGCCACTGAGCGAGACAAACGCCGTCTCTGTGCTCCTTGCGCACAACGTGACCGTCGGCCTCGGCGTACATGAGAGCTGGATGGGCGCAACACGCGATGGGACGCCGCATGGGTGCGCACGCCCTGCCGTCTACCTGATCGTACGTGACTGACATCTGCATCTTGTTAGGCTGCGCTCGAAACGGGCGGCGAGATTTCCAAGGCCGACGCCCTCGCCCTGGCCTCCATCAACCTCGAGACGCTCCTTGGCGTGCATGTCGGCGACCTGGAGAGCGACCTCGTCGCGACGCGTGGCGGGGACCTACTGGATTCAGCGGGAAGGTTGTCGGGGTCATTTCCCCGAGGCGTGGCGTCGTGGATCTGATCTAATAGATAGAGCGATACAGCGGTACGAAAACATCGATCGACAGAGACATACACAGACAGAAGAGGAGAAACTGTGCACTGATATCCAACGTATGCATGAAGCGGTTCTGGCTACGGGACGTGGTTCGAACTATTACCGTTGGTGGACGCGAGGTGCTCAGCAATGAAGTTTTTGATAAGTGGCATGGCCTTGAGAATGAGCATGATCGCCCGAGTTTCGTCTGCGTAGAGGTCAGGGAAGGGTACCTTAGGTTAGTGCCCAAGGATAAGACAGCTTACCTGCTATGGAGAAGACCTTCCCATGCTTCCTCGTGATCTTCTTGTCGTTGCTGAAGATGTTGTGGTTGGAAGGCACCACTATCATCGAATTCTACAAAGTGTTCTAGCGGGTGCCGGACTTGCTGAGTAGCACCGGGCTTACCTGATAGTACCACTGTCGTAGGTTCGGAATATCGACGGGGGTCATGGGCACCTGGTGGTTCCCAACTACTTGCACGACTGCGTGGACACATCGCATCACGTTGCTAGCTGCCGGGTTATAGTGTTCACAGATGTCGGCTCTTATGGAAGAACAAGAACCTACCCCGCTGGCGCATGAGCTCCATGAGAGCCTCGCACCCTGGGCCATGGCCGATGAGAACGACGCGGCGGGCGTCACTGAGCCTACACACGAGTATGAACCGTGAAAACATGCCGAAAGACATTCATGGTTAGGACTCACTGGATATAATTGTCCCAAAGGTAAGTCATGACCTCGCCCGCCGAGTCATTCGAGTGTCTTGGCTATGTTGTGTATGATGCTGTTAATGATTCTGTTTCGGCAATGGAGGAACGACAGGCGTACCTTCGCCTTGACAAAAGGTCTTGGGAAGACGTTCACGTCAAGCAACGCATAGCCTATAGACTTGACCCATGTAATTAACTCTTTCGAAAAGTCAACCTGCAAGATTGCAGCTCAATTCCCGCATCGAAACACCATCTTGTGATGTCACGGACCAGGTAAGAATGCTCCATGTGTAGATCGCAAGATATGACCGAGTCCAATTCCACCCGTAGGTTGCCGCTAGAATTCCAGCAATGCCACATCAGTCGATATGGAGCCCACATAGTACGGGACACGTACAACTCATGCATAAACACGATCAGGGTATTATTCTCCATAATATCCGTTCTGCGAAGATATCAGAGCGGGGGAGAGGGCATGCACAGAAAGGGCTCACGTGCAAGTGACCTGCGTGCTAAATCGCTCGATCAGATCTGCCGACATGAGCGGGACCTCGACCATGCCGTGCGTCCGGAAGAGGTAGTCTTGCCGGTGCGTTTTGAGCAATTCTACAAAGAGCGAACGTACAGTGCACGGTCAACACGACCCGCGGCAGTATCACAAGGTCGGAAGAATTTACCGGGTATTGAGAATGTGATCTGCTCCAATTCTGTGCAGAGGGAAGTAATCATCAATATAGGGCTAGTGCTTGGATGTCATGGAATTTGCAAACCTTCCACTGGCTCGCAGCTTTTCGGGTCAATATTCTTCCAGTATTTACTCTGTTCGAGCGCGACGTGCCAGATGGTCTCTGTCGCGAGCTCAGAGGCAATCATCGGCTCGAGCTGCGGTGGAACCTCGCCGAGCATGACCTTTACGACAGCTAATGCGGACGTCGATATGGCGTCTAAGCAGTAGCCTCCCTGGTAAGGCGCTACTGTGAGACGCGCTACATTGAGTATGACGGGCGGAGGGCCCACCTCCAATGCGACGACGAGCTTCCCATTTGCGAGCGACGAGAGCATGTGCGTCATGTGCGCATAACCCACCGGGCTGACATGACACTCTCCCAGATCGTCTCCTTCTGCCGCATCGAAGCCCGCGGAAACTATGAGATATGTGCAGTGAGACTGTCCTCCAAGCTGATTATCTCAGGAGGACGTACTGATAACGAGTTCGGGCGCAAATTCGACGGCGATGGGCATGATAACCTTCTGGAAGGCAAGGATGTAGTCCGCATCGCCCATGCCCTTTTCTGGCCAGGGAATGTTCACGGAGCTACGATGTGTTGGCGAGGTAGTATGGCCGTATGTGAGTGGACTACGTACAAGCCTGTGCCTTTGCCTTCGCCGCAGGACCCCATGCTGCCGAAGGGACCGTTGGGATAGAAGTATCCGCCCTCGTATCGGTGGAGGGAAACGTAGAGAACGGAAGGGTCATCGTAAAACGCCCGCTGAGTTCCGTTACCTAGTGCATATAAGATAAAGCAGGTTGAACCGCTACATGTATCGTTACTGACCATGGTGTATATCCCTAGGAGAGGTCAGGCATTGCACTTGATTTAGCGACGATGCACGCACCAATCGAGAATCATTATCTTCTTTGCACCAGTGTGAAGCTGGGCGGTCTTGACGGCAATCGCTACATTATTGAAGAAGCAGAAACCCATGTGTTCGTCGGGCTCGGAATGGTGGCCCGGGGGGCGAACTATGGCAAAGGACTTCTTTACTGTGCCCTTGGCGACAGCGAGGGTGGCCTCAATAACACCACCTGCACTCAACTGAGCACAGTACGGTGTGCTCGGATGAACATAAAGAGACAGCTCGTCGTAATATGCAGCCGAGTCTGCGATGTCCTGTTCGGACATGGCTGCGGGAAAAAAGGCATGAGACAAAATTCGGCACGTTCCGTACATACATACAGTGTATTGCCATGACCTTGTCCCAAAGGGCTTCAGTGTGGACGAGTAAGGCTTCTTCCTTGAGGACGGGCCTGATGGGGAGCCTGCGCATCTTTGTGAGACAATCGTTGTCCTTGAGGATGTCAAATATGCGGGAGATGCGCTCGGGCTGCTCTTCGTGTCCCTTTGCGCAGCTGTGGAACATCATGTTGTTGGAATAGACATATCCGACCTGGAGTCTTGAAGGGCTCAAGACCGGCGGAAGGGAAGAAGCCCGAGGTCCCGGGGGCGGAAGGACGGGCGGAGGGCCGAAGTGGATGCCCCGTTCTGTGCTGAGACGTCTTTCATGTCCACGTCCTGGACCGAGCTGCCTACCTCTAGTACCTGTGTGGCCATTGCACTCACTGTGTCCGCGAATGAGCCTCGGCGCTAACCTTGCCAGGACGCGACCGTCACACCGTCACCACTACACGTGACCATTTAGCCTGTCACCGTGACGGGTGTGACAATGCCTATTAACGCGTGACACACTGCACACCGTCCGCGACAGGGAACGCTGCTGCAGTCGCGCTGCAGTGCATAGCTCTCCTTCTCCCACCACATCCCGCAGCCATGGAGAAGGCTCTGCCCAGCTATTCCTCCCCCCGCGAACGATGGCGACCCCCAGACGTCTCCCTCTCACCAGGGTTGCGCTCTCATACATATACGGCACCGTCGTCCTTGCAGTCCTTGCATTCGTCTCCTCAGCCGCCTATGACACGTATAGCTTCCGCAAACTGCCTGCACATGCTGCTGCTGCTGTCTCTCGCTGCCGTTCGCTCCATCTAACCCCCGGTCCTTCCCCGTACTTCCACGACCGCAAACAGTCCGACCGCTTCGTACCCGGAACGAAGCCCACTCTCCTCAAGAATGCCAAGATCTGGACTGGCCAAGAAAATGGCACCGAGGTCATCCACGCCGACATCCTCCTCGACAAGGGTCTCATCAAAGGCATTGGTCACGTCAGTCATGCTACCGTAAAGCAGTACAAGGACGACCTTGTCGTCATCGACCTCAAGCACGCCTGGGTCACTCCGGGGTACCTTTCACCACGTTCTCTCTCGTGCTCGACGCTCACACAACCCGGCTGCTTAGCATCGTAGACCTGCACTCCCACCTTGGCGACGATTCAAGTCCTGAACTCAACGGTGCATCCGATGGCAATTCTTTCAAGGGTCCCATTCAGCCTTGGCTTCGCGCACTCGACGGCCTCAATACACACGACGAGTCCTATCGCCTGTCTATCTCTGGTGGCGTCACCACCGCACTTGTTTTGCCCGGCTCCGCCAATGCCATAGGTCACATCTCCTCCACTGTGGTATTGATTCCGTGCGCTCATTCGTGTCGTGACAGGTGGCCAAGGCTTTACCATCAAGCTTCGCAAGACCGCTGAACGCTCACCCACGTCCATGCTTCTGGAGCCCCCATACCAGATCAACTCGTCATTTCCCCAGCTCGAAGAACGACCCCGTTGGCGACAGATGAAGTGCGTGCTCTCCGAACCAACTATATTGTAGGTATTGTAGCTCATCAACGATATTCGGAACAGGCATGCTTGTGGTATGGTGTCGTGATGTCTGCCTGACATGCGGGTCCAACTAATGAGTACCCACCACATGCAGGAGAGAACCCAAGTACGCACTTCCTGCATCAGTTCCCATAACCCATTGCTCATCTACGTATCTCTCGTAGGCTCAGTGTATGGCTTCACTCGCATGGATACGGTCTGGGCGTTCCGTGAGGCGTGAGTACACCCACTGCCTGTCTCCCTGATACCCACTACTCACGTGTGCTCAGGTATAACAAAGCGAGGCAGATCAAGGAGTCCCAGGATCTGTATTGTGCAAACGTCGAGGCCGGCCGGTGGGAGGCCCTGACGGAGACGCCGTACCCGGAAGACCTCCAGTGGGAGGCACTCGTCGACGTGCTGAGGGGCAGAGTCAAGGTGCGTGTCCACAATGCCTTAGTCCTCGGCCAGATGCAGAGTCGAGGCATAGGTTCAAATACACTGCTACGAGACGGTGGACATTGACGACATCGTCAGGGTGAGTGCCTTGGCGGCCATCTCTTGAGGAATTATGTTAAATTCTTCTGTTTGTTGTTAGCTGTCAAACGAGTTCCAGTTCCCAATCGCTGCGTTCCATCATGCACATGAGGCGTACTTGGTGCCAGACGTCATCAAAAAAGCTTATGGTGACTCCTCTTGTGTTGCCTATTATTCTCGACTCCGCTCATGGTATTCATTGATAGATCATCCTCCTGCTGTTGCCATGTTCGCAACAAACGCCAGGTGAGCTCAAGCCGTTAGGGGTTTGGGACATTTCACTAATTGTGGTGTGCAAACAAGGTACAAGCGAGAAGCCTACCGTGGCTCCGAGTTCGCTCCTCGCATCCTCGCCCAGAACGGGCTCAACGTGGTTATGAAGGTACGTTCCTTACAGAAGCAATATAAGCTAAGTTGACATATTGCTGCCCTCAGAGCGACCACCCCGTGCTCGACTCGCGGCATCTCCTCTATGAGGCGCAGCAGGCATACGTCTACGGCCTGCCGGAAAATTTGGCCATCGCCGCAGTCACCAGCACTCCCGCGGAGACCATGGGGATGGGCCACAGGATTGGCTACATCAAAGAAGGTTCGCAGTCTTTCCCAAGAATTCTACGTGGTGATTGAAACTGGATTTGTTCATCTAGGCTGGGACGCTGGTGAGTCTCGGCCTCACGCTGAACGTGCGGCAGCACTGATGTGCTGCGTCGTTCAGACATCGTCGTGTGGGACAGCCACCCCCTGGCTCTGGGCGCCACGCCCAAGCAAGTCTTCATCGACGGCATCCCGCAGCTGGAGTCCCCATACGGCGTCCGCAAACCTCTCGCCTTCCAGCAGACGCCCAAGGTGCCTAACTACGACAAGGAGGCTCGGGACGCGCTCAAGTACGAGGGCTTGCCTCCGCTCGCGCCCACCAAGGCGGAGGCGGGCGTCGTCCTCTTCACAAATGTGAAAAGTGTGTTCACACGTGCGAACGGTGCGGTGCAGGAAGCGTTCGTCGCACAAGATGACGAACCTGGTGTCGTGATTGTCGAAAACGGCTCCGTCCTCTGCGCAGGAATGCACGCATCGTGCGTGACGCCCGCGCTTTTCGCAAGTGCGGAAATTGTCGACACGCGTGGGGGCTCGGTCGCTCCAGGGTTTACGACATACGGCGCGCCGCTTGGCCTCGAGGAGATTGCACAGGAGCCGTCGACGAACGACGGGTATGTGTATGACCCACTGATTGCGCCGGTCCCGTCTATTCTCGGAGGAGATGAGGCAATCGTTCGCGCCGTTGACGGGCTGCAGTATGGTGGGCGCGACATGCTGTAAGTGCATCCGTGCGCGCTCTTGGAGGTTTCATCAGCTCATGATAGGTGTGCGGATCTTGCTGTGCAGCTTGGCGTACCGCGCAGGCGTAACCACAGGTATCACTGCGCCGAGCCACGGACGTTTCTACGCGGGGCTTAGCACCTCCTTCTCCACCGGTGCCCTCCACAAACTGGACAAAGGCGCAGTGATCCAGGAGGTAAACGCGGTGCATGTCACGGTCAGGCATTTTGGCTCTGCACCGAGCATCAGCACCCAGATCGCCGCCTTGCGCCGCCTGCTCCTCGAACCGGGCAAGGGCGCTTCTGGAAAGTGGTTCAAGGACGTCAGCGAGGTGTGCAGTGTGCTACTTTGGCCACGGCGTGATCGTGGTGCTGATGGCTTCTACCCCATAACGTAGGGCAAAGTGACACTTGTAGTGGACACCGACAGCGCAGACGTGATTGCCACGCTGATCCTTCTTAAGAAGGAAGTAGAGGAAAAACAGGGCAGCACAGTCAAACTGACCATCTCGGGCGCCCTCGAGGCCCATATACTTGCCAAGGAGATCGCTGAGGCAGGAGTCGGGATCGTTCAAGTGCCCTCCAGACCATTCCCGACTACATGGGAGCGATTGCGGATGTGAGTTCTCTCTGCTGTGCTGCGTGTTGACGTTAATCTCATGCCTGCACGTTACAGTCTTCCTGGACATCCTTTAACGGAACAGAGCTCGATTGCACTCTTGCTCGAGCACAACGTCACGGTGGGCATTGGTATAGAAGAAAGCTGGAGCGCGCGCAACACTCGATTTGATATTGCCTGGGTATGTTTCAAAGTCCACCGCTTTAATAAGCTTTATTTCGCATGGCTTACAACATGCTTTAGGCTGCGTTGGATGCTGGCGGAGACATTTCGAAGGCGCAGGCACTTGCGCTCGGGTCGACAAATGTCGAGACACTACTCGGCGGAGAAGTCGAGATCGAGAACTTGCGTGAGTTGGTCGTCACAGAAGGCGGTGACCTGTTGGATATGGAGAGCAAGATCGTTGCCATCATCTCGCCCCGTAGAAAACTTGTAGACCTTTTGTGAACTCGAGCCTCTTCGACGTACCTTGCCTGTACACTCTGCTACTTGCTATCGAGCGTTATATATTCATATATCTTACTCCATGACGATCGCAACGCAACTCCTTAGGCCTTATAGATGCAACCGCGAGGCAACGATGTAGCCGAACAGGCAAGGTATTTTCGTTTTGACAACCTACACTCTGCCGCAAAATCTATCATATCTATACTGATTCTGTGGGAGTGCGCCAACACGATCAGCACGCTTGGGATAGTGCTATCCATCTCGACGACTCACGTTGCAACAGATTGTTGAGCTTGTTGACGCGAGACGCCACGCTCAGATCGAGAGTCTTGTCCCCAAAATCGACCACAATCCCGCCCAACACCGCAGGGTTGACCTATGCCCGCAGCATGAGCACAGCTTGCTCCCAGAAAAAAAGGCGAGAGAGAGCCCGCGCACCTTGTTCGCCACCTTGACCGACTTTGCCTTCTGCGCCGCCTGCGACTGCCTGAGCGAGGACTCAAGGCGCGTCTGCACGTCCCTGGGCAGCGGCGCGGCGGAGGTGATGGTGACGGTGAGCTCGCCCTTGTAGTTCGACACGAGCTCGTTGAAGCCCTCGATGGCGCCCTGCGTCTCCCCCAGCCGTCCGTTCTCGGAGAGCACCGTGAAGAAGTTCCTCGTGATGTCCGACACGGGCTCCTTCTTCGGCCCCGCCCCCTCTGCACGCGCGAAGAGCGCACTCAGGCCCGCCACGCGGTCGTGGACGGAGAGCGTCGGGTTCGTGACGAAGGTGTTGAGCTCGGGGGTTTCCTTGATGGAGGTCGAGATGGCGTTGAGCTCGGTCTGCACCTTGTTCAGCGTCGCGGGTGACTTGGCGAGCGCGGCGGAAAAGACGGCGTTCGAATACTTGAGAGCGAGCGAGCTGGCAGCGCGGCGCCCGAGACCTGCGGAGAGCGCTGCTGAGCGAGCGGAAGAGAGGAGCATGGCGGTGGTGGAGGTAGGCAAAGTGTGTCCGTGCCAGCTCGTACGAAATGTCCTCGCACTTCCGCACCCTCGGCAAATCCCGGGTTGGCCACGTGACCGGCAATTCCGGTCATAATGAGTCTTCAATTGAACGTGGATCGTTTCTAACATGCTACATGATTACTGCGTACAAACGTCCATTTGGTATGAAGACTCTATGACGGGAAACGAGTGTGATATACGATAGGATGCAACTTGAATAAAGTGCTATGTGGGAAAGATATGCAACATGGACGGGGACAAGATATCCACAGCAGATGCAGAAGAAGCGTGAGTTAGTGCGGTAGAGTGTAGGGAGTGCTGTCAACAGTGCTGAGATGAGAATATACATTATGCGATAAAGACCAAAACCCACAGAACCAGAACGCAGGTCTATGCGAACCCTTCGCGCGAGTAGCGTTCTTCTATTGGGCTGCTATGTGGTGCGTTCGACGACGGATGCCGGCTGTGCCGTGAAGGCAGCCCCGACGTGGGTGTGGACGGCGAGGGGGTCACGGACCGCCTCGCATACGAGTACGATGACGGAGATCCGGTCTCCGTATGTGATGGCGGTCGCGAGTGCTGGAACGACCATCTCCGCGGGAGCTGTTCGCCCAGCGTCGTCTCCGAGCTCTCCGTGTACAGACTCTGCTGTGTGTGAGCGCTTGCTGGTGGTGTAAGGGTCCCGACCGTCGGCGGTGTCGGGTTTCCTGGACGCGTGAAGGAGTGTTCCGACACACCGGGGGTGAATGCGGCTTCCTTCTCTGCGTCTGTCTCCCCCCGGTCCTTCTCAAATGACGAGTTCCATTCCGTGGGGTCAGGGTTGCTAACGAGCTTTTTGTCGCCAGCGCGACCCCGACGCCTCCCGCAGCAGACGACATACTTGAACAGCCGCCACAGGCCCATGTTCACCAGGGTGTTGATGAACATGACCAGCACCGCAATGGAGAATACAACAGCCATGATAATACCGACGACGACACGTGGAATTGGAGCGAGTGACAGGCTTTGCGAGAACGCGACGCTGAGGCCGGAGCAGATGATGCGGACGATCGCAAGGAAACCCATGAGAACATCGGCATGACGCGTGCGATACGGCTTCAATACGATGAGGCTCGCAAAGACAAGGACGTCGACGACAAGGAAGAGGATGGCTTGCGTCATGCCGTGAGCGTCGCCGAAGCCGACAATGCAGGACTTGACGAACATCGCAAGGAAGAGCGGGACGATGTAGTAGTAGCGGGACGGCTGGAAAGGTGCAACGTAGGGCGTCCATGACTGGGATGGTGTTGAGGAGGACGGGCGGGACAGGAAAGCAGGAAGATAGGGTCGGAACACGATATACATAGGGATGAGGACGAGTGCGAGCACCGTCATGAGGAGGATGACGGAGAGGAGGATCGAAAGCCAGGAATCCTTCAGAGTCCACTGGTAGAAGGCAAAGATGGTGACAGGGAAAAAGGTGCACAATGCGACTCGCAAGCCCCATGAGCGCGCGAATGCTGGATACCCATCCTTCAAACCAGGGATCTTGTCAAGTTGTCGTCTGCCTCGCTCGCTGCGCATCATGTAGAACCAGATGGCGTATCCCAGACCCATGAATGCAAGCACGATGGCGGTCAGCATGAGGAAGACGAGGAAAATCGTCATGAAAGTGTTGGCTGTCGCAATGCCGATGTAGTTCGTGTAGATTGGAACTCCAGCCTCCAAGACATTAGAAGATTCTGACGTCACGACGACCACGTCTCTGGTCAGCAAAGACGCGTCCACAGGTGTTCTGCGCGCCAAGCTGAGAGCATTTGGGTCGGCGAGGTTGAGTCTGGGTAGAGCTGAAACCTTGTCATGCAGCGATCTCAGGGACAAGGACTTGACTGCGCTGGACGATGACGACGGCACATTGTAAGGACTGAGCTTGCGGTTGACAAGAGGTACGGTGCCTCCCCCGCTCGCATCCGACACGTCGGCCCCCGTAAGGTTGCGCATATGATTGATGGAATTCTGAATACGCGAGGCAGCTGTAGTGGGGAAAAGACCCAAAGCCCACGAGAAATTGAGCGTGAACGAGGTGTACACGGATGGGTAGTTCAAGCCGAGGAGGCCGGAGGCGGCAATTGTCTGGAAGAGATAGAGGATGTCGAGGAGACGGATAGGTGCCAGAGCGAGGATGCCTGCCGAGGCCGACTGCCAGAGGGCAAAAGCCAGCGCAAGCAGGGCTATGGCGGCCGTCGACCACTCGACAGCATACTGCCGCATAGACCAACCATTGGACAAGGTGGCTTGAACACAGGCCAAGACGTTCTGAGTGCCGACTTCGACAAGGGTGATCTGGGCGAACGCCTCCAAGTCAGGGATCACATATGCGATACCGGGAACTTCCTTGGCCACCTGAATGCTGGAGGGGAGTTGGAGGGAATCCTGACCGATGAAGTTGTACTCTGGTAGAGGACAGAGGATACCTCCGAAGAGGTCACAGAGGGCAAAGGTGGTGTTGATAGGTTGCATGCCGTATACATTAGCGTAAAATATTGCGGAGACGCTGACATTTGGTAGCTAGAAACAACGCAAGTGAGCACGATACGGAAGCCAAGAACGGAGGATGGCACGCACGACACTAGCGGCAGATATATTGAACGTAATGGAGTTGTTGACTGGAAAGTATGATACGTCGAGCTGCT
>JABYQE010000144.1:0-66867 GCA_022376435.1 Amylocystis lapponica
GTTGGCGTTGATGAAGGCGATGCGGGCATTTGCAAACGTGTCGGACGCGTAGTCCGGGCACTCCAGGTTGTTCGGGTTGACAACGAGAGGCGGCATGAGAACAGCGGTGTATGGACTGGCTAAGTACTGTGGCTAGGTGCTACTCTTAGAGAAAGAGAGATGAAGGTCGACGACTGGTGTGGGCGGCGATCGTCGAGGGCAGTGTATGCGACAGTTGTGGTCGCTGGCAGAGAGAGTCCAGCGCCACAACTGCCGAGCGCGCGTAGACCAACTTCTGCGCTGGCGCTCGTGCCTCGCACCCGCTCAGAATCACAGATTTGGTGATCAGACATATCAAACCCAGGATTTTTCTCTGGATGCACCAGTGAGGCATCGAGATGACATCAGTTACAGTGGAAAATGGCAAGGAGCTACCTGTAGATGCCCTACAGTGCCCTCTCTTCAAGCCATTGGTCATTTGTACCAATTTCTTCTTGTTTTTTCCACAGCACGTGAATTGTCGGCAAGAACCGGTCAACGACCATGCACGACGGTGTCCAGATTATTACTGGAAGCGGCAGCTTGAGATTGAAGATCAACGGTACAGCTGTAGTTAACGTCTAAAAGCGGCTGGATTGGGCAGCGGAGTGGTGATTTCAGAGATATTTTCACAGGAACCTATCATTCCTCCCTCCGTTCGTCCGGACCTCGGGCAGGCCTTTATGGCTGCCCTACTCGAATGTCCGAATATTGGATCAGGCCCGGCCGGGCTCTACACCCCCAAACGTCCGGATTAGAGCAGGCATAGGGGTCCAAAATCTCGAAAAATCGTCCGGAACACGGTCAGGCCTCCCCTACCATATTCGGGGGTCCTCTTATGGAGTAGCTCCAAGTCTGACCGGCCGTCTTCGGCTTCCAGCTCGTTGATACACTCCGAGCCTCAGTATTTTAGAGCTGGTTCCAAGGAGCCTGGGTCAAGGTGTACCCGTAGAAGCACCTGTCAACCAGCAGTCCGTGATAGTGAGTCACCGCCATTTGAAATCCGCATCATCGGCTGCCGGTTACACATAGACATTACAAGAACTATGTTCGTACGATCCAATCTCCGCGTTGGATTCTTCGGCATATATAAAGTGGCAATCGCCAAGCATCAGATCCCCGCCGTGCGCCTTCGAAGTCAAGACCTCTGCGCCATGATAACATACCACGAAGTACTGCCACCTGTGATTTCAGCGAACCTGGTTTTTGCCCCGCTCGTTGTTCTCTTAATCGTCCTCGGAGTCCATTTTATCCCATACCTCGCTGATCCTCATGGTCTCGGTGCATACCCGGGCCACTGTTCGCCAAATTCAGCGATATCTGGCTGGCTCTGACCGTTTACCGTGGACAAAGGTCTGAAGAAATCCATGAGCTGCATCAGAAGTTCGGTACGCAGACCCACGACTTTCCTGCAATCACTGACATTGTCCATTTTATATTCCTCCAGGCACATTTGTCCGCCTTGCTCCGAACCATGTATCGATAGCTGCTCCCGCGGCACTCAGCGCGGTGTACGGCCACTCTTCCAAAGCTCTCAAGTCGCAGTTCTATGACACCTTCGTGACTTTCAAACCCGGCCTGTTCAGCGCGACCTCGCGTACCGTGCATACACGCAAGCGTCGCATCATGTCCCACATGTTTGCGCCACAAGGCGTACTTGCATACTGCCTGCCATCTACCGGCATTTCAGTGAGCTTTGCGGTCAATGGGACGAGTTATGCAAGATCGCAGTTGAGGGCGACAAGGAGGGTATAATAGGCACGACTCCATGGAAGACGGAGAATGGACGCGTGTGGTTCAATTGTGTCTCGTGTTTGTCTGGTTTCTCTCTACGTTTGGATATCATCTGATCGTTCTGTGCGCAGGGCTCAACTACTTCACCTTCGACACCATTGGTACGTTGACGTCGGTATGGTCATGGCCTAGGCTGACCCCTGCCCGATCAGGTGAATTGGCGTTCGGAGAGCAGTTGGGCATGGTGCGCGCAGGGAGGGACAGCATGAAAGTCGTCAAGTCCCTCGAGGCCGGCATGAACGCATACGACACCTCCATGACGCACAAGCTCGAGATGGACGAGATCCCCGCGATCGCGACACTTGCAAAGCGTACGGAGATCATCATCGTTCTTGCATACCTCCCGGCCTACTGGCGCCCGCTCGCGCTGCGCTTGCCCGTGTTCGCGGAGGGCGTCCCGACTCTGCGTAAGCTGATGGGTATGGCCGTTGCGACCGTCGCACGCCGTCTCGCAGTGACCGCTGTCGGCAACGGGGAGACGGAGAAACAGGAAGACATGCTGCAGAAGCTCCTCGATGCCCGCGACGAGGAGGGAAGCCGATGGGAAGCCCGAATTGAGCACGGAGGCGCTCACCCTACTCATTACAGGCTCTGATACCGTTTCCATGTGCGTTGCGCCCGTGCTTGGACAGTCTGACGTGCTGATGCGCGTTGAGACAGGTCCGCATCCGCAACCATCTACTACGTGTCACGCGACAGGCGCGTACAGGACAAGCTCCAGGCGGAGCTCGATGAGACACTTGAGGCCGACGCTGTCATAGCGGAGTACGACTTATAAGCACTTGCCGTATCTCGAGGCGGTGATCAACGAGGGTCTCCGGCTCTACTCAGCCGTCGGTGGAGGGTTGCCGCGCGTCGTTCCCGAGGGCGGCCTTACTGTGCTCGGGCATACGTTCAAGGAGGGCTCGGTACTCAGTGTCCCGTCATTCAGCGTGCATCGGGATCCGTCCATATGGGGTGCGATGTGGAGGAGTTTCGGCCCGAGCGTTGGCTTGAGGGGGACACCAAGGAGATGCACAGGGCTTCTCGCCGTTCTCGCTCGGTCCTCGGTAAGAGGCGCTTTCATGTTATGCGTCTAGAGTTGCTGACAGCAAATCGTCGTGCGACAGTGCATGCATCGGGCGCAACCTTGCTATGTTGGAGTTGTTTGTCATCATCGCGACGGTCTATCATCGGTACGACTGTGTCATCACTCCCGGTCAAAAGGTACGTCTGCAAGTTGTACATGCAGAGTCCTCATTCATCACCGTTGACACATCTCCTTCCTGCTTTATCTCAGCTCATGGCCCATGATGGGTTCGTTCGGAAGGCGCTGGGCTGCACGATCGGTATCAAGCGCAGACATAGTGCCTGATTTTGGCAGCGGTGCTGAGGCTATAGACGTGCCTGCTACTCTCCGAGTCGCACGCATACCCTGCAGCTGGGCAGCCGGTGCAATATACCCGTCGAATTCTGTAGTTGAGATTGATGCATGCGCGATTTATGATATTGATTGTTGCGTGGCACACCATTAAAGCACTTGGTAGCTAGCAATCTTGACTGATCTGAAAGGGCCCTGTTCAGCATCTGCAAATACTGTACTAAATCGACCGTTAGTTCAGTCACGGGTCACAAACCCCCTCTGAACTGGACCCAGTTCAAAATGTCATGCGTCACACATGGCTCTGAACTCCTTTTGAAGCCAAATGTCACGATCACGTGACACATCTGATACACTTTTGGGTGGGCTTCAGTCACGTCTGAACAGATTGAACTGAACTGGGAGCCTTGTCCGCTGTCACACGATGCTCTGAACTGGCGAACTCACTGCGTGCAGGGTCCGCAGTACCGAGTCGGAACATCAAAGGAACATCTGAGCTCCTACGTAAAATGTGTCTAGCGTGTCTTGAGACGGAACATTTTGAATACATTTTGGATATTCTCACAATGTTCAGCCACAAGCCATTGTAGGAACAGTGAAAATATTTGTGCTGGGAACATTTAAATTTATGCTAGACAGAACATGCCATGAACATTCAAATTGTTTTCACTGGGAACATTCAAAATGTTTGGTGGAAGAACATTGTAAACTCATTTAATATATTCTCGCTCCACTCATTGTGTACTGGCACTCGAGGTAGCCCAGGGCTATGAATCGAACAATGAGTGGAGTGAGAATATATCAAATGAGTTTACAATGTTCTTCCACCAAACATTTTGAATGTTCCCAGTGAAAACAATTTGAATGTTCATGGCATGTTCTGTCTAGCATAAATTTAAATGTTCCCAGCACAAATATTTTCACTGTTCCTACAATGGCTTGTGGCTGAACATTGTGAGAATATCCAAAATGTATTCAAAATGTTCCGTCTCAAGACACGCTAGACACATTTTACGTAGGAGCTCAAATGTTCCTTTGATGTTCCGACTCGGTACTGCGGACCCTGCACGCAGTGACTGGCGGAAACAAGGTGTCACATGTCACATGCCGTGAACTGGAGGTCGATCCAGTACAGTATTGTACGCCTATGAGGTAACAGGATTCAATATATACTGCGGCGCGCTTCCGATTAATGTAACAAGTACAAACTCTCGGCCGCAGCTCTTTCAGAAACGCGCTCTCCTGTCACTGACCACCAACCAAGACACCTTCAATCCACGGAACACATCGTGTTCTCAATATGCCTCAGTCTAAGCTTGCTGTTGACTCCCGGGAAGCACGTCGCCAATTCCAACAGTGCCAACAATGTGCGTACCTTACGCGTAGCAGACCTCCGTTACGCTCGTAGACTCAACTTACGCGTCTCACGCGTTCTTCACGCACAGGTTGCAAGAGCAAAGATGAGGTGAAGCACCTGTTCACCTGTGCGGCTTGCAAAGTGACCTTGTACTGTGTGAGTCCTCATCAGGTACGTGGCTCAGACCACAGACTGATCCTTTCATAGAGCAACACATGCCAAAAGGCCCACTGGCCGGCACATAAAGCGATGTGCAAAATCCACCGAGAGCGTATTGTTGAGATGGCCAAGCTCGACGGGGAGGTGCTCTCGCGCGCGCCGGATAACACGTTTTTGCCCTCCGAGTTCATCGAGGAACTCCGCGCGTTCACTTCAAAATTCAACCCGGCGCTTTTCCAGGCAGGGTTTAACGCCATCCGCATTCCAGAGTACCCTACGAGTTGGACGCAGGTTGTGTTCTACCTGATGCTGGAGCGGCTGCTGGACGTCGCGCCCGACTCACGTCCATGGTCGCGCTTCCGCATCACTTCAGCTAGGCCTATTCCCGTGGTCGGGCTCTACATGCTCTGGGGAAAAGAGAATACGCGAAAGTTCGCCGAGCAGAAGGCGCTCCAGGAAAAGCGCCACAAGGAGGCCGGGAACCTGGGCACTATCACTATTGTGTTGTCCAGCCGGTGCGCTGCGGTGGACCCTCCGCTCGTTGTCCACAATACGACCTTTGTCGCGTTCGGGGACCACTCACAAGGGGAGTTAGAGATATCTGATGATTGGGGGAACAAGTTGAACGAGACTGTGGAGAAGTTGTCCGGCCGGCAGCTAGTGACCACATCTTCAAAGGCGGTGAAGAGTACTGCGTTTGCTTAGCGCGTTGTCGAATCGTCGCTCCTTGTTGGCACTGTCATTCCTTCAATTGTAACTGTAACTCGAGCTGTATGCTATCGGGAACGAGACGCAAGACGTCAAAACAGAACCGCAATATGGAGAATCTACCCTGGATAAGCCTACATCCGCTCGAGCGGCTTGATGCTCAGCAACCGCATTGTCGCTCCCAGCACATCGCGCGCAGACAGGTACAACCACATGCGTGCGCGCGCCTTCTCGACGTCCTGCTCACCCTTGACGACCACAGTCTCCCATGCGCTCGAAATGGCATGGCTGAGGCGGAACGCGTACGTGACGACGCCGCTCGGCTCGTGTGTGCGCAGCGCAGTCTTGACGACGTCCGGATATGACCCAAGCAGGAACACGATCTCGCGGGTCGCGGGCTCCGTCAGCAGTGCAGTGTCAATCGCGGCGGGCGGAGGGAGAGGAAGCAGCTCGGGGTTTTTCCGCGAGATCGAGGTGACACGCACGTGCGCGTATTGCAGGTACGGGCCTGTGTCGCCCTCAAAGGAGAGCATACGGTCCCAGTTGAATGTGTAATTATTGACTCTACGGATGCATGAGCAGACCTTCAAGGTGTGCGAAGACGCGACCCACCGTTTTGCGGCCATGTCCTGGATTTTCACGCCTGTGATGCCAATCTCCTGTGCTACGGTCTCGGGATCCTCGATGACGTTGTACTTTTCCTCGTTCTTGCGCATGTGCTCGTGCATGACTGTGGCCGCCTCGCGGAGGATCTGGTCTAGGAACACGGCGGTGCCCTTGCGAGTGCTCATGCCAAGCACAAGCCCGTAGTTGACATGCTCGAGGCGGTCCGCCCACGGGAAATCCATCAGCTTGAGCACCTTGAAGAACTGCGCAAGGTGCAGGTCCTGCTGTGACGATACAACATAGATCATCTTGTCGAACTTGTACTTCTCGTACCGCTCGATCGCGCCACCAATGTCGCGCGTCAAATAGATCGATGTCCCGTCTGCAGACCAGTCGTTATATGAGTACCACTATGAGAGAAGACAGCCGGCTCACCTTTTTTCCGCACGACAGCCTTGCCGAGCTTGAACTTCTCGAGGTTCACGAGCTTCGCACCTTCGTGCACGTCAATGAGGCCCATTTCGTCCAGACGCGTGAGCGCCATGTCCTGCGCCGCCTTCCCAACCTCACTCTCGCCTGTGTACACGTCGAAGTGGACGTTCAGGCGCGCGTACTCCTCCTCGTACTTGTGCACGGACAGCTTGCGCCACACGCGCCAGTTCGAAAGCGCTTCCTCGTCGCCATCCTCCATGCGCTTGAACCACGCCGCCGCCTCGCTCTTCACCGCCGGGTCCTTCTCCGCATCCGCGTTGATCTTCACGTACACCTCGAATAGGTGCTTGATGGCGTCCGCCTCGAGCGCCTCTTTGGAGCCGTACTTCTGGAAACCAACGGCGATGAGCCCGAACTGGAGCAGACTGGTCTCAGATGCAGTCCACACAGACGCAAAGGAAAGAGTGGACCTGTGTTCCCCAATCTCCGAGGTAGTTCATCGAGATGACCTCCCACCCGCAGGCCTTGTACAGATTCGCGAGGAATGCGCCAATGATCGTGCTGCGCAGGTGGCCGACGTGGAACGACTTGGCAATGTTTGGCGAGGAGTACTCTATGATGATGCGCTTGCCTGCGCCGGAGGTATTCGTCCCGTACTCGGGCTGGCCTGAGGGCGTGTCGTGTGTGAGCGCGTGGATCTGGTCGAGGACTAGGCGGGTGAGGGTTGGTGTGTGGAGGGTGAAGTGCAGGAAGGCCTTGTCGTGCACTACGGATTCGATCCATTCATCGGGTTGGAACTGCGGGCCGAATTAGTTAGCGTCTACTGATTTCGATGTGGCAGCCAAATGAATGGAACATGATTCGAGTCTTTCTGTCACCAACTGACGCAAAACGAACTTTCCCCATTCAAAGTGGACGCACTGGAAGATTGATCGTGGGCCTCTGAAGTATAGCATGCACGATACAGTTGTGGAGAAAAATCCCCTGTAGAAGTATAATCCTGTACTGTTCGCTGACCATAACACCTTCGCTGCGTAACAAGATTTTTTTGCAACAGCAGCGGCTATTACACACCATAGTTAACTGGTCAACATCGCCTTGTAGAACAGATACTCCTGTAGCAGGAGCGGGGAACTTCGAGCAGGGAACAAACCCTAACCCGAGCGCCTCAGCGATATCACAACGTTCAACAGCGTAGTTGTCGTTCATGGAGATCATAGGGTTGCATGTGGCCATAACGTAGGGAGATCGGAAAGATGTGGTGATCCTATCAGACTTGGATTTTCACGTCCTTGGTTTAGCACAATAAACGCAAGGAACGCAAAAGCCCTAGTGCGATCGGACACGTCTCCATATTCCGTTCGAACCGTATATCGATTCCTTCCCGCAGGAAGAGTTTTACTCGACTCACCGACACGCGAGGCTAACGCCGGAATCTGGGCTACGACCAGCGACACACTCACCTTGGCCAACACTTTCCCCGCGAGCTCGTCGATTTTCCCGGGAAGCCGGAAGCGCGGAAGCGCGACGGTGAAGTCGACGCCCTTTTTGCCATAGTCAACGCCGGCGTACACCTGCTCGACCGTCAGCGGTGGCAGGGCATCTGCGACGCGTTGTGCAATCGCAGTTCGGAAGGCGTCTAGAATGCTTCGCGAAGGCTCCGTCCCTAGAACTTGTGGGAGAGGTGGTAGATGTGATGGAATGGCAAACGGCGAGGCCGGTACTGCCGGTGTGGGTGCGGTGGACATGGCCCGTAGATGGGCTCGGTGATATGATACAGATAATACAGGTAGATTTACAAGGAGTGAGAAGGGAGAACGGGCTCGTGGACGAAGTAGGCGGAGAGCCACTGTGAGTTTCTTTCTGTGGCAATCGATTGAATTTTGCAGCAGGCGCACAGACGAGTCACGCGAACCTCTCGACCCGCCGCGCTGCACTCACTTCCCAATTTGGAAAGCAAGAAGGATCGCACACGGGCCTCGATGGCTTGGGCTTCGTGTCAAGTGTAGATATTTGAGTCATCAACAACGACAAGCGGAAGGGACTCTCATATTGCGACATCGAATGTTCGCGGAATATAGAAAAAACGATTCGACTCGAACATGATCGGCAGTACTAGTCACCATTGAAAATTATGTAGTGAACTCAGTGTTGCTTGAATAAGAAACGAACAGGTATGTCCAAGATATGGTCATGGTACGAAGGGCTGTGGTCAACAAGACTTACACGTTGTAACTTGAACGGAGCACAAAGGCTACAGGCATACAAGTATTTCACCACTCGATCGTGCCCGGAAAGAACCTTTCAATCAAGCCCTCGTAGTATGACCGAAGGGCGTTCCAGACTGTTTCCGGACCGAACTTGATCATGTTTACTGTTCGATAATCATAAGGGAAAAGCTGCTCAGTTCCTGAAGGACTCAGAGAACCCGACCATCAAGATCGTCGGACACACCTTCATCTATCGCGTCCGACACCACATCAAGAATTCTTCCGTTCCTCGTCATGATTCCAACTCTTACAGCTGCACGCTGTTCGTCGACAGTGGATGAAGAATGTCGACAGACGAGTACTGGCCAAACGCTCGAAGGGGCTCGTAAAGTGCACAAAGCAAACATCAGTCGTGAGAAGCTGACGTCAGGGGTACCGCCAGCCTGAGGTGCTGAAGCTGCATGGCGAACATTTGACCCAACCTACAGACGCGGGTATCGTCTTTTAGTGCGCCTGTTTCCTTCGATGCTTATCGCAATTGGATTTCACAGGGTTCATTGCTTGAAGTGCGTGGAGCTCGAGTGGGCAGGACAATTCAACGGCTATCAATCGAATGTATTGCAACGGACCTCCAATTCCAAATACTCGATATATGCCACGGGTATGCTTAATGAAGGAAAGAAGGGGCATGGATGACATCACTCTGGCTTGGAATGGACTATGCGCTCCCGTTCTTGAGTGCCGACACCTTGAGCAACATCTGCGGGTTGCTCCCAGGTCTGTTGGCCATTGTCGGATAGTTCACGGCGGAGACCCTCCATACGATCTGCTCTTTGGGAAGCTCGAAGCGGAAAGACGAAAGCAATGTGGTCAAGACGGCCTCTGATGATACAATGGTCAGTGGAGAAGACAACCAAGAGTTCGTGTGATACGTACTCATCTCTAGCTCGGAAAACTTGAAGCCTCTGAGTCCGCAAAAATCAATGAAGCTGTTTGACTATGAGGACAAGCACTCACATGCACGCTCTGCCACCTCCAAGGAAGGTCATCCTGTTGACAGTTGTTCAGACAGAGAAAACAAAGACAACACTATAAACTGACAGATTGGAGTACACGCCTGGGACACGAGCATTGGTCAATGCACTCGGCAGAGGCGAAAGCCACCTCTCCGGCTTCCATTCCAACACGTCCTCACCCCAGAGCGCCTTGCTGCAGTTGTGTCCTTGAATACCGATTGCGATCTGAGTACCCTTCGGGACGGGGATCTCATGCATCATTCTCCCATCAAGTCCTCGGATAGGTTCCGAAAGAGGGAGTACCGTATCTTTACGAGCACTGAAATTTCAACAGGTCAGGTCCGCAACACAGCACAAGTGTTGGGAAAGTGGACACGCACTCGCGACGGATAATCAGAACCGGGGGATATCTACAATGTTCCGATTCAGCAATAGTCACGTATGACAATGAATTCCACGCACAACCGCAGGGTCTCCCGACACACGGCATCCAGATAAGGAAGCTGCATCAAGTCGTCGTACGAGAGATCGCGACCCTGACTTGCGGCCATAACCTCGTTCCGTAACTTCTCTTGGGCATCCGTGTGCTCGGCGAGAACATTCAGAATTCGCGACAGCGCATTAGACGTCGTATCCGTAGCAGCAAAGATGAGTGTACTAGACATCCATATTTCAGTGTATATGGGGTAACGGGTTCGCTTAGAAGTACTCACGCCATCTGCGCGATAAGCTCCGGTTCCGGTAGCTTCTCGTCCTCGGATGCTTCCATGTTCGCCCTCACTGCAAATTCATTAAACCAACATACTGCCCCGTAACTAGATGGACGCAACTCACTGAGGATGCTCATGATGTCTTTCCCTGCGCCTACCTGTTGCATGACTGCGTCATCTCCCGCCTGCAACGCACTCTTCTTCTCGCTGAGAATTTCAGAGGCCCTCTCGGTCATGACATCCACAATAGATTTCAGCCGCTGGATCTGTTTGTGCGGAACCATCTCGAGTAAGCGGCGACGAAACACCGGAGAACCCAATTTCTCGAGATACGGTGTCGCCATTCGACCCAGGCTCAGAGAGAATAGGGTAGGTCTACGCATTGAATAATGGGATGTGAGTCTGCTGATAACGGCAAAGACATGCATACTGACGCGTATGCTTTCAGAGCATCACCGAAGTCATTCGGTACGTCCTCCACAAGCCGGTCGAAGGAGTATCCGAGGCCGCCCTGCCCGATGAGCTCGAGAGCAGTGCGTCCCATCCAGTTGAGGATGTCGACTTCCTGTGGTCCGTCGCTAACCTGAACAGCGACTGCCTGGCGGAGCTGTCGTAGAGCATATCAATCAGGGATGCTTCCATAATGCAGAGGGATCTTTACAAACCAGGTCAACTATTCTGTAGAATATAGGCAACATGTGGCGCATGTGATTAATCGAAAAGACAGGATTCAGCATCTTGCGCTGCTTCTTATGGTGATTACCTGCGTTATGATTGGGACACGAAAATGTGGGACAGTCCGCGAAAGTTGACATACCCAGTGTTGAAAGAAGACCAGGCCCGAATGCCATGCGGTTTGACCTAGAACATTGTCAGCATAGTGATTGGACATAGAACGAGACGATTCGCACGCAATAAACATATCAGTTTCCTCGTACACAAGCTGCTCCTTGACGATGATGTTCTGAAGTGCCTGAGGGTCGTATACGTACAAGAATGGACGCTGTATAGTGAAGACATCATCAGAGATCTATTTCTTTCGGGATTCGTCTACGCTTACATTGAGGAATCCGTTCATTCTGACAACAGGTCCGTAGTTTTCAGCAACATCCTTGTGGAATGCCCATCCATACTGATCGTAGATTTGGCGTATATTACCTGTTCAGTCAAATGTGATATCAGTTTCGACGGCAGAGGAGCTTATCATATCACTCGAGACTCACCCGACCATAATGATGCTGAAGGAGGACCCGGGAGGTTATTCAACGCAGTGTTTGCAGACCTACGCTGTATGTACCGCCACAGAACCCATGTGACGGTACATAACAGAAGAGCTGGAACTAAGGGGAGGCTGTCAGCCATCGTCGATAGCGCTAGCCAAGGGATTCGCAGGTTGGTTGACGTTTCCCAGACTGCAAGGCCAGCTATATATACGAATCCCAGGCTGATTGTATTTCGATATCCAAAGGACAATTCTGATCTTCGTCTAGGGCGATCAATATTCCAAAGAACGGCAAGACCACCGAATGCCGGTTACAACAGCCAGTCCAGTGATTCACTTTTGCCACGTCTCTCCTCGCCATCGACGGGATCGCATGCCACTGTGCTTCTCCAGTAATCTGCAATGAGAATGCTTGCGATCTGCACGGAATCTGTGTATGCGGTGAGACAGATTGTCGTCTTGTCTGACACACACATAACAATGGTGATGTTGAAATCGGGCGCAATTGACTGCTAAATGCACCCTCACTCGGGATACTTTGGTACTGTCCCAGTTACAATTCGGCCCTTGACTCTGCACGGAAAGCTGAGAACAGTGTCGTTCTCGACGGCACTCTCCCATTGTTGATTAGACGGAATCATCGACAAATAATACATTCGCTCAGCTTCTCCGTGATCATCGCAGAGCGTATGTCGATCGTGCTTACCTGCAAGAACGCGTGGCCGAGTGCCCGACTCCCACGAGAAGACTGCTGGCCATGGGCCTTGGCTGGGCCTCCGTAAGCAAATAGACGATGCACACGTTAATCTATACACCACAAAAGAGGTTGCGCGTCTTGCCAACAGGTCACGGTGTGCTGAACAATGGATCAAGTATGCTGCCAGTTCAAGACTTCAAGTTCGAGCTCCGCGCTGTATAAGTACTGTATTACGTAAGAAGGTAGCCTGCCAAAACGGGTTCAACGGCTTCCGATTATAACATGTACACACAAACACCCGCTCCAGCTCTCAGGCTGACGGTTGGTACTTTGCCACAGACAGCGCTGGTATTGCTGGACAGTGCTTACTGCTACCCTCACAAAAGCATACCATGACAGCGCAGATAGGACCTCGTTGTCAGACTAGCTGCTGGCTGCCAAGTGATTCGGCAGCACCGCGTGACAGACAGTTGTCCATCTGCAGGAGAAATTGGTCATTCCAAGGGTTTTGCCCGCCGTAGGCGGGCCGGAAAACGGCCCAGGGTCCACCCGCCGTGGCCAAATTAGGTACCCAGGGTTTTCGCCTGGCTGAGCATTAAGTCACGTGGGTCCCTCAGACCTTTCACAAGCCGTTCAGTCGGGCATTTGAGGTTAGGGTGGAATTGGTCAAATTGATCAATTGGTCCTTGGTACCAAATCGTTGACCAATTTGGTCCCCCTTGGAATGGCGGTGTAGTCCATCTGCAGTGCAGTCTGCTGACATGCCCGCTTAGAATACCCCATGTTGATCACACACTCGGGTGGGTAAGTACATACGTTGCGAGCTTCTTGGCATGAACAGAAGGGGCAGATCAACCAACCGAAGAAATATTGAATTGGCCACCAATTCCATGCAAAGTACTCGTACGGCGTGTGACTGCCAAAGGGATACTTGAACACCTCGATTGGAATCAAGCAGTTCCGCTCTTCAGCGCCGTTACCTTGAGCAGCATCTGCGGCTTGCTGCTGTTTCCCATCGCTGGATGGTTAATGCCAGCGATTCTCCATGTAATCGGTTCCTTAGGAGGCTCGAAGCGGAAGGATGACAACAGGGTGCACAAGACGGCCTCTGATAACATAACGGTGAGCGGAAACCCGAACGAGTTCTACAGAGAGACATACTCATCTCTAGCTCGGAGAACTTGAAGCCACTGAAGCATGAAGGGATGATGTTGAACACTGAAATGCGAGGACAATCGACGAAGACATACATGCACGCTCTTCCACCGCCAATGAAAGTCATCCTGTTGACGGTCGTTCAGCGACAAATGATAAAAGACATATCAGAAGCTCACAAGTTAGAGTACACGCCTGGCACACGAGCATTCGTCACTGTGTCCGGCAGAGCCGAAAGCCATCGCTCGGGCTTCCACTCCAGTGCGTCTTCACCCCAAAGCGCCTTATTGCAGTTGGATCCTTGTATGCCAACCACGATTTGGGTACCCTTCGGTACCGGAATCTCGTGTATCAGCGTTCCATCGCGTCCGCGGATAGGTTCGGAGAGAGGAAGGATTGCGTCCTTGCGGGCGCTAAGAACGTGTCAATTCAAGAATGAAGTTCGTGTATTGGAGAAGCAGACACGCACTCGCGGCGGACGAAAATCACCGGAGGGTACCTGCAACATTCTGACTCAGTGACGCGAGCATGCGGCGATAATTTTTCACGCACAGCCGCAAGGTCTCCCGACACACGGCGTCCAGATATGGAAGCTGCATCAATTCGTCGTACGAGAGCTCGCTACCCTGACTTGCGTCCAGAATTTCCTTCCGCAGCTGTTCTTGGGCATCAGGATGCTGGACGAGGACGTCCAGGATCCGCGAGAGCGCGTTAGACGTCGTATCTGTCGCAGCGAAAAGTAGCGTGCTGCGTATCCAACAAATCCAAATTTCAGTATCTATGGGGCTATGGTATCATCAGAATGCACTTACGCCATCTGCGCAAGGAGTTCGGGCTCTGGAAGTCTGTCGTCCTCGGATGCCTCCATATTTGCCTTCACTACAAAAGCATCAGATCAGTATCTTAACTGCAGTTGAATAACCATGACTCACTGAGGATGCTCATGATGTCCTTCCCTTCCCCTACCTGGCGCATGACTGCCTCGTCACCTGCACGGAGAGCATTCTTCTTCTCGGCGAGGATATCGGATGCTCTGTCGGCCATGACATCCACAATAGCCGTCATCTTCTGGATCTGCTTGTGTGGGATCATCTCAACCAACCATCGGCGGAATGCTGGAGAGCCCAACCTCCCGATGTACGGGATGAAAGTCCGATACAAAGCCAGTGAGAAGAGAGTTGGGCTGCAACGAAACACGGATAAGCTATAGACGATGGCTGACGGATGCATACTGACACAAAAGCTTTCAAGGCGTCACGATACTCGTTTGGTGTATCCTCCACGAGCCGATCGAACGAGTATCCGAGACCGCCCTGCCCGATAAGCTCCAGGGCGGTACGCCCCATCCAGTTCAGTACGTCGACTTCCTTCGGTCCTTCGCTGACCTGAGTAGCGATTGCTTGGCGGAGCTGTCATAGAGTCAATGGAGGACATTTACATAGCCTAGAATGGCCGAACAAACCTGATCAACTATTCTGTAGAAAATAGGCAACATGTGACGCATATGGTTCATCGAAAAGACGGGATTCAGCATTTTCCGCTGCTTCTTGTGGTGGTTGCCTGTGTAGCAGTCAGAACGCGTAGATATTGATCCACGAAGTTGAATATACCCAGGGTAGAGAGCAGGCCAGGACCGAAGGCTAAGAGATTGGACCTTTCACAATGTAAGCGTTGACGGATAAATACACAACGAGACAACTTGCACCATATGAACGTGTCAGTTTCTTCGTACACATGCTGTTCCTTGACAATGATGTGTTGAAGTGCCTGAGGGTCGTAAACATACAAGAGTGGACGCTGCCAACGTGTAACACGATTATCGAATTTATCGACTCCACAAGTAGCCTGCACAAACATTGAAGAAGGCGTGCATCTTGACAACAGGACCATAATTCAGAGTAATGTCCCGGTGAAACGCCGATCCATGCGGATCGTAGATTTGGCGTATGTTACCTGTAGAGTTGAGTGAAGTCAGCCACAGATCAACAACAAAAGGCGTCAATCTAGTGGACTCACCCGTCCAAAAGGATGTCGAAGGAGGCCCAGGGAGATTGTTCAACGTGGTGTTCGCGGACCTATATTGCAGGTAGCGTCGCAGAAACCATGCGATGCCACATAGTAGGAGAGCCAAGGGAATGTTACCCGTCATCGAGGACAGAAGAGGTGGTGGGCCCACGTTTGGCGCTCAGGAGGCAAGGACCTATATATACGTATACGTACAAACTGTGCTCCCGAGCCCCGGATCAGGTACTAAGATGAGAACTGTCTCTAGTACGGTTCTGCACATCTTATCCTCGCCTAGGCGTTGTTGGTCTTGGCATCGTCGCGGGCTAGGCCCTGAGGCATGAGGCCTGCGGCCTGAGCTCCTCTTTCAGACTCCAGTTGAGAATAGTCCAAAAAGGCACAGTAGCGAGTCTCATTCATGAGACTCCGCCGTGTAAGCCGCCTCGCTGTATCAGAGGATTGTTTCGCTCCATATAGACAGCTGGTTTATTCGTTGTGATAGAAGTAAGCGGTTTTCTCAGCTTCGTCCGCGGACGTCGCCAGCAGCATGTCAGTTGTGCTTACCTACAAGAGCGCGTGGGCTCCCACGAGAAGGCGGCGGTGTCAGTTGAACAACCATCACGTGTTGTGTATACCGGGAACATATAATATTGGGGCCAGAAGTCATAAAATGGACCTCGAATAGACTGCCAGCAAGACATTTGCATGAACGCTTACATATATAGTACTAGTCTACCTGGCATGGCGTCGTGCGTTCAGTAGAAACTCGGGTTACCAAAATAATCGCAGCGGCTTCTGATTTCAACAAGCACAAACAACCGCTTACGGCTGTTTCGTTGGCTTATCGACTGCTACTTACTTCCGTAGTATCAGCTTTATTTCCTACAATATTGATGATCGAAGTGTTATCTGTGACAGACAGCATTTTCGCAAACATTTAGCTCTGGAAACGAAGTACGCGTGTCGCGAGACTCTGAACTCGTGGTCGTAACTTGAGGACCGATTCGCAGTGAGTATTTCAGGCTGCACTATGCATCAGACATGTATTCAGTTGTTTGCTCAGCCGTTCCACAGTCATATTCTCCTAGTATAGTTTGGCTTGAAGCCAGAATAACAAGAACGCATTCAAAAGCCAACAGCGACACAATGAGTGACAGCCGCTGGACGTACGATACGTCGGATTTCTGAGATAAGTCTGAAAGTCAAAGCCTGCTCATACTCATAGAATTGAGAGAATGATAACATGTTTCCTCTACCCAGTACGTGACCACCGATCTCTAAAATCTGTCCAGTAAACTGATGTCGTCCGAAAGTGTGATGATCCATGATGCTGGTAATGTGTGTCGGTAATGATCATTCATAGTCAAACTCTTGGAGACGCTAGTGCCACGATATATTCACAGCAGTGCGTTCACCTCTAATGTCAACAAGAAGCAGCTTGGACTTCACAGAACGCCACGATGTCTGCTTTGTGATTCAAATAATGACTGGTCTCAATTGATACTCTGATATCAGACTAAGATTATCCAAACCATTCCAGACACTTTTCTCCTTCATCGCGGCTTCACGTCTCACAACTATGTCGAACAGTTCGCATGCGGACTCATCACAACTGTCCGTAGATAATGTTCGCTTAAGGTAAGCTGTGTTCCCTGTTAGCTATGTTGCAACACTAATGTTGTGGCTTCTCCAGCTTCGTGTACAATTATTGTGGAGTCGCCTCGCTCAGTGGGTGACATTCGATGTCTTTGAATGTGTCAACATACTCTGATTGTCGGCATTAGCACTTCTTGTCTATCACCACATCCTCACAATTTCTGAGGAAGTAACTCTTATATGGGGTCGGAGACTCACGGGCGCGACAGTCCTATTCATCTTAAACCGCTACGTGTCTTTGATCAATCAGACGCTCTCGGTCGTAGTTCTGTTTCCGTGGTCGAATCAGACAAATCAGGTACGTCGCAGCTTGCTGTTGTATAACAGTATACTTAATGTGTACCTATCATCACAGAGGTGTGCTTTGCCATAGAGGTTCAGTCACCATCCCATATTGACCGCAGTGAAAGGTGTATAGCAACTGTCGTAGTCGAATACGTCTTCGTTTTCATCCTCTACTGTGTCGTCGCTTGTAAGTGCGTCTTTTATTCTGTTATTCTTATGGTTACAACATGACATCAGTATTTGCTGCACTTCGGATATTCGCTATTTGGAATAGAGATTGGAAGCTATTTCTCATGGTGTTATCCCTCGGACTCGTCTGGCCGTGTTACACATTGGTATGGAAGTTGACCGTCTTGACTATGACATGCTGACCTATACTCTTAGTTTCTACACATCGACGTCTCCATTATCGTATTTCCAGCTCCAATCTACGGATGTGCCAGAGTGCCTAGGACGTCCGAATCACTGTACGCAAAGTATGCACTCATCTCAAATATCGTATCTTCTCCGCTGAAATCTCAGTAGATGTAAGCACAGGGAAGGCAAATCTCTGATTGATGGAGCTGACACCCAAGTGTAGTATCCCTCTCAGCACGCGGGCTCTCCATCGCTGCAGAGTTACTCGTGATAATCCTGACATGGTGGCGGACGTACGGAATCATGAAGGTCATGCGGGAGGCACACCTGACACCTTGTCTTTCAATGTTGTTGTTGCGTGATGGTGTGTATTATATCCACGCTCCTGAGTGTTTTCTTACTCACCTAACTGCAGGCACTGCATATTTTGGGTCTGTTGTTGACGTAATCTACGGTCCCGCAATGCTCATGGCGTGTCGTATCTTAAGTGTCATACTCATATTGAGTATTGCTGACCTGATTATTTTCACAAGTGATCATGTAGGTTCAATAGTCAAATGATACGCATACCTGATCTCATGTTGACCTATTAGGCCTTCGATCCGGTACTGTTATTCATCAATGCGTGCGTGTTCGCCATATCATCTGTTCGTGACGTACCCAAGACATCTGTCCCAAGCTTTACGCCAATCCTAGTCTCGCGCTTCATGCTCGACTTGCGAGAGGTATATGTGTCGGGCCATACAGATGAATCTACGGAATCCCGACAGGGCACGATCAACTTCGCTTCAAACATGCTCGGAAACATGGGTGCACCTCTCGATCCATGCGATTCAGGTCAAGCGCTGTATAACATGGACGCTGAACGCGAGCCTCCGGTGGTCTCAAGCGACCCGCTCATGGTTGGTTTGATCAAACCTGATCCTGTCACCATGTCGCCACTGAGGTGCGTGCAGTTGTTCGGCGTCCGAGACCGACTAGGCCATAGACCAACCACGTTGAATTCAGATCGCACAATGACGGTGACTATGCGTCATCGGGTCGACAGTCAGTCATTCCTGACGAAATTGACCGGTGACCCTTGGACCATTCCCGGCATATGGTCCTTGATTGTGTAAGTTCAGAGCAAATTTGGCCCGCTTTCTTTGTGTAATTAACATGCATCTTCATCGTCGAAGACATTATATTGATTAATAGTTCAGGTTCGGGCTCATGTGCGGCAGATGATATGATCAACTGTCCAATATGTACCATGATTCCGCAGTATTACCGAGGACCGTTGCCTCCATGACGATGCGGCTCCGACGCCGACCCGTGCTTCCTAAACAACTCAATTGTCTCCGTAATGCAGGTAAAACTTTCAGCTTGCAGCTATGATAACGACACCCAATACGAGATCGCATGTGAGGAACGTTTTGCAATCCGTACCGTCTGTTAGACTGTCTGATAACGTAGCGCAAATTCTACAGATCAGTAACCCATATAAGGCGGCGAAATCTCGCGCTCCGTCATGCCATTGCAGATGTTTCGGCCCGACATAAGTCTCCACACTCGCAGGGAGCGTGTGTTCATTCCCTATGTCGTGCGACTCCACCGACCGTTCCTGTAACATAGCATCATCTGAACTTTCCTTAGCGTCCGTTCGAACATCTTGGGAACTCATTGCCTTTGTTCGGTGGTCTCGTAAACGTGCCTAGACAATTCCAAAAATATCTCTGCGAAGGTGAGTCAGCTGCACATTTCACAGCAGTAACGACCCCTGCCCTATTCCTAGTAAATTTGGCATGTACATACATTACACTCTGCTGATACGCCTTAATCTGTTAAGATACCTCGCGGGATGGGACGCTATTTCAGTGACTGCGACCACGACGTATCCACTGTTTCAACTAGCTCGGCGCTAGGCGGGTGGTGTGATGTGCACCCCTAAGTGTGTGCACCCCAGTTCATGGCATAGAAGCAGTTAGGTAAGATCATTTCCTACGCTTGATGTAGAAGGGTATCTGGACTGGCTTAATTGAGTGGCGGTATCTTCTAAACGGACCCTTCCGCCGGCAGACCACTGGCAATTCCAGCGATCATGATGGAACTCATGTAAATCTCCGAGGTGAGTGGTGAGGACTTTCTATACAGGTATACTTCACCCTCACTGTGGAAAGAGCGTTCTCTAGTTTGTCAATGACTTCACAGTTATGCCACACAGTGACAAGAGGTACGGTAAATAATCATAATTTTCATTCTCTGCTGCCGTCTTACTACAAAAAGCCTACTTTGACTACGATACGGCCATGAGCCGCGCGTTGACTCCACAGACACTTCGGAAAAGAGTTATATCACCAGTAATGTGGTTCTCAAGCGCCGTCCAAATCAGAACCACGAACCTTTGGAAACATCATCCCGCCGAAGTACGTACCCCGGAATTGAAGTGGGGTCGACGTTGATTGAATTCTTCCAGTGATCTGGTTCGCACTGCCTAGCATTAAGCAGACGCTACTCCGTCTCCGATGCCTCGAGTAGGTATAGTACTGCAGAGACAGTGGCACCCAAGTCAGGGAGTGACGTACCCGTGTACTTGTCTAGCACTATCGTCTTGATGCGCGTAGGCCTTCGCCCGCTGCGGTGTCCGCCGAACAGCGAGGGTATCTGCGAGCAAAATTCCGCACTGGCGGCGTCCATTATTAGCTGCTACCGCATTTGGTGAGGCAGGTTTATGCATCAGACATACTGGACGGATTTTGAGCCTTTGTTAGCAATTTAGGCGTAGATCTGCTCAGGATAAAAGCCCAGACACATCCGTGACAAGGTCAGCTCCCTAGGCCCACACAAGCGCAAGACACAATGCTCCCGCCGAACCCGACGACATACACCGCATATGCGTTCACCCGGAAGAACGGCCCACTCGAGAAGATCATTGTCGACTGGAAGGCTCCCCAGCGGGGCGAGGTCGTAGTGAAAGTTCTCGCCTGCGGCGTCTGCGCTGGGTGCGTCCCCCTCGTTCACTGGCCTTCTCAGCTCATTCCGATCTTCACGGTAGGGATGAAGTCGTGAAGGGCCAGTTCATGCCATTCGTCTCGTACCCGCGCATTCCGGGACACGAGATCGTCGGCATTGTTGCTGCCATCCCGTCCAGCGAGAAGAAGTGGCATGTCGGCGAGCGTGTCGGGAGCGGTTGGGCCGGCGGACATTGCCATACTTGCGGGCGCTGCCGCGAGGGCGATTTCGTCACCTGTGTCGAGGGGGATATTAACGGTGAGCGGCACGATATGCATCTTCTATAGCATGCAGTGCTGATCGTCCCGTTCGGCGCGTGATAGGCATTAAGAGGGATGGTGGATATGCCGAGTATGTGACGCTGCGCTCCGAGGCGGTTGCGAGTGTGCCAGAGGACATGGACCCCGCAGAGGCAGCGCCGCTCTTGTGCGCTGGTGTCACGACCTTCAGTAAGTATGCTCCTGTATCTCTGCTCAGAAGTGTCGGTATTGATCCCGGGCGTGTCCAGATTCGCTTCGGAACATGAACATTCAACCCCCTGAACTCGTGGCTGTCCAGGGCATCGGGTGCGTCTTGTCCCTTCCGCACCTGCATCTTAATAATCATGCTCCTGCAGCGGCCTTGGCCATCTCGGCATCCAATTCGCCCGTGCTATGGGCTATCGAACCGTAGCCCTCTCGACCTCTTCTGCGAAGGAAGCCGTCTCGCGTGAACTCGGCGCGCACGAGTATTTCGATAGCTCCAAGGAGGACCAGACAGAAATGCTACAGCGCCTCGGCGGCGCGAAGGTGGTCATGTGCACGGCGGCGAACGTGGCTGCGATCGAGGCACTCATCCCAGCGCTTTCCGAGGACGGCACTTTGCTCCTCCTCGCCCTGACACACAATCTGAGTATACCGGTCGGTGAGTACCTTTCCCTTCATGCTACTGAATTGCACGATATAGTGATGGCTGACCTGATGGCATCGCATTTGCAGGTCCAATGCTCATGAAGCGACTCACGGTGCGAGGCTGGCCGTTCGGGAGCGCGGCTGACAGCGAAGCGTGCATCCGCTTCGTGAGGGTGCATGGTATCAAGACGCTGGTGGAGAGGTTCCCGCTGGAGCAGGCACAAAAGGCATTTGACTCGCGAGGCGCGGCGCTGTTCAGAGCTGTTATTGTGCCGTGAAATCTGCGAGACAGTTGTAGTACCCAGTTGATTGGTTATCCAGTGATAAACTATTAGAAACAGTCCTGTAGAAATAGTCTGTAAATTATCACGGTGTATTGACAAATGGGAACAACGATACGCCTCAAGAGACATACAAAGTGACTCGTTCGTACGTCGGATGTCACACTTTCCGTTTTCCGAGCCGGTGGACAAGCATCATACCTCAGACAACCATGTCGTCTCCATCTATCGCCTTTTGTTGTTCAGAGGTTGATTACAGCGGATGGCCATAGGCAAACTCACTTGACAGTAGCTAACTAGCTTTCCTTTGCGGTGTGATTATTTGTGATATAGTCGTTCATACAGTTTCCTGCGGTCAGACGGGGATTCATGTGGCTTGCCTGAGAGTTCGCACACAATATGTACATTGCGATGTGCAGCCCCGATATTGACGGGAGCAGCCCTGTGGGACGTTCAGTACGTAGCGATGGGTTCCCTATTTGATATTCACCATGCATGATTGAGTGCAAGTAGCATCGTATACCACACTGTGGATCGTACACGAGTATTAAGATATCGGGCTCCACAGAATTGTCTTCACCCTTTTGTTACTTTCATTCTCTTGCCTGCGAATTGGACGGAAGAGGCGCCTATACACGTGGCTCGTCGAGCGCCTACGCGACATTAGCCGAGCCTCTTTAAGTCGCGTCGCGCCTGACTTCCCTTTCTCTTTCAACTCTCTCCCTTCATCCCATCCTTCTCACTGCCGCACAGCCTCAGTACCCCGTATAGAAACTAGAACCTATCATCAGCACTCCAATGAACCGTGAAGTCCTAGATAGGCTGCCCCATCGTAAGATCCAGAAGCTCGCCAAGGTGTGTTCGGGAGTGGCTCGACGCGACTGCAGCTGTTCCACTCACCTTCTGTCCTCAATGTTCGCAGCGAGCTAACGTCAAGGCAAATGGTAGCACGGAGGATATCATCCTCCGCATGCTGGCCAAGCATGCTGAGGGGGTGCCGTCGTAAGTGTCCTTTGTCCTTTCGCCGGTGTCAACAACTTGCTAACCGGGCATCGACAAAGACCCAAGACCACCGTGAAGCCTCTTCCAGCCGCTCAAGCTGTAAAGGAAGAGGAAACCGAGGAACGCGATCTGGCCGGTGTGGCCACACGAGGTATGTCGACTTTCTTTGTCCTTGGTCTCTTGAAAGCAAAGCTAACATTGTGGCAGCGTCTACATCGGCGGGGCTTAGTGGCCTGCAAGGTGAGTGTGAGAATCCAGCCTGTACTTCAGGACATTGGGCAAACTCACTGGTGGCAGTGGCCCGGGAGGACGGTGGCGTGTCGCAGAGTGGCCGTATTCCGTACTCTGTTTCTGACGATGTCGATTCGCGGATAGGGCGGCACCTAGATATGTCTAGGGCGCGAACATGCAGTAAGTAACCACATATACAATCAGTGCCATATACTGATATTCTTTATGAAGTACGTTCGAGGGCACCTTCACCGGTTGCCAGCACTTCACATGGTATGGTGTACTGTACCTTCGTTGCCATAGCTTGCTGAAATTCTATGCCAGGTGCATCCGCAACTCGCATAGATTTTCAGCAAACTGGACCAGGGAGCTCCTCGCAAGGTGAGCATTCTCAACCTCGTATATTCTGCGGGCTGACCACCATATAGCGTCATTTGCAATGCATCCCTCAGCGGCGATACACCCTGTAGACGAGCATCGTAAGTAGCCTAATGAATGAGCGACACTGCATACTAACTTCGCCAACTGAAGGCGAACGTCTTGGGCTCCGATACTGGAGCTACCCACCTCCCGCACAGAGTCAATGTTCCTGTGTTGACATGATGCCGACATATCTTACTGACGGATCCGACGCGCAAACAGGTGCCGCCGGGTCTCCTTGGGCAGGCCTATCTGGGGTGTTCGCTTACACGGCACCAACAGACAGCTGGAGCTCTGCGGCGCCTCACGCAGAAATGCGAGTCCCTCGTCTGGTCCCCGCACAATGGCCAGCACTCGTAGCCGAGCAGGAGCCTGCTCAGCGTGCACCCTCCACCACGGCGCACCGCGTCCCGGATTCTGCAGCACGGTCAGCGGCCGCCCCTACACGACGACCAGTCGACCTCCACGAAATGAAGGCTGCCATTGACAAGGCCTTGGAGGCCATCGCCGCGGAAATTGGCTTGCTCACCGAGGAACACCTGGTCAATGAGCAGCATGACCCAGCACCGCTTGGCCAGCAACGCGACCGAGAGGCGGGAGTGCGGCGTGTCAGCCAAGACGTCACGACACTGGGCAGTGGAGAAGGGTGAGTGCCTGAAAGAACTCTGCGTGTATGATTGTGGCCACTGACATACCTCCATAGATCGAACGAGGACGAGTTATTGTTCCGCAAATCTTTGGCGGCGGAACCACACAGGCCTACGAAGCGTCCATTTGACGATCGCGAGTCTGACGCAGAAAGGGACCCTCGCGCACCAAAGCGCAGACGGTCATGATGGACATTGATTGCGGTGGAGGTGTGATTTATGTTTCTGTATTCTCGTTTGTTTCTTGTTGTCAGTTCGTTTATGTAAATGTCGTTGTAAGTCCTAGGTGTATCCGATGATGTGCGCGATGTGAAAGGGGCTGTGAGCCTGCTAGTCGCAAGACAAACAGACGGAGCTACTGACCAGCTGATATTCATCTGGGTGGGCCCCCGCAGACGGCCTGTTTGTTTCGTGGTAGGGGGTGGCGACTTGCTGTGTTTGTGGCGATCTTGGTGACAGCGCAAGGTATGTTTATGAGATGCGACACCTCCATTTGTCTGCGCAAGGAGAGTTGGAACTGCCACTGGATGCAAGTTAGTATGTTGCTGGTTTGAAAAGGGAGTGGGGCGATGAAAGATAGAACAGCAGCAGTCGCGGAGGGGAGAGAATATTGACCGACTGAGTCAGCGCACGACTGGCGGTGCGCATACAGATCCGCCGGCGGGCGCCTGCATCTTCTCGTTCCTACTCAGTTCATTTTGTTTGCGCGAGGCCCAAAGTACTATCAATAATCTGAGTCAAGACCATTCCTACAGTGCTCATGAATGAGTAGAGTATATTTGACTGCAGCTGCTGGAATTACCAGCATTAAACGTACTATGCCTTGCTCATCGCCTCGACATGTACAGGACGGGCCCATTCGAAGTCCCCTTCGATACACTGACTCGGACGTGTAACACCCTTAGACTCTCCAACGATCATCGAAACGAACAGTTGTTTCACGGACACTTACGCATTCCAACCCGCAGGATAAAGGAAACTTGGTATCACGTCCAGTCCCTCATCCGAGTCCCACCGCCTCCGCAACACTATTACACTCCGCCACATGATTTTCACCATCCCCGCACCGATACGACTTTCGCGGCCTAGGAAGCTTCCCGACTCGAGAAGTCGAGTATGCTCATGACATACGAGGTAATAGATAACGCAAACTAGCGATTGCGTGCAGGTCATATATGCGGGATTACACTCGGCAGGTACTAAACCTTGTCTTTTGGGATGTGCACACAACAGCACAGTACCACTTTCGACCCACTGACCCACTATCAGATGACGTCTTCCGTTCATTTCCGCAATGTACGTCGATGTTTTGCATCACCGTTCAATTCTTTGTACTAACAAAGAACTCAGCCTCCTATATGAGGCGGTCGTGCAGAATCGCACCGATGACGCCTTATCCAGTTAGAAAAAGACATACCGTCGTCGTATACTTGTTCTCACGTACGTTCAATGCGAAAGAGCAGTTATAGCATCGATATAGCCTCCGATAACAACGAACCCTGGTGTTCTTGGTGCGTTGCTCCGGCATATAAGAGTTGCATCGTCGAGCAGTCAAAATGACTTCCACCGGCACATCTTACTGGCAGAGTCAAGCTTGCTACACTATGCTTGCATCCAACGAAGTGCTCGAATCTCAATCTGTCCTGACGAATCTCGTCTTCGCTGCGGCGATAGTTCTTCCCATCGTCCTCGCGGTACATCTCATTCCGTATCTCGTCGACCCACAAGATCTACGTGCATACCCCGGTCCAACTTTCGCCAAATTTACAGATGTTTGGATGGCTCTGACCATGTGGCGTGGACGAAGGTCCGAGGAAGTCCACCAGCTGCATCAGAGATTTGGTACGCAGACCGGCGACTCTGCCTGCAAGTGCTGATGATGTTTACCCTATTGCCCCAGGGACATTCGTCCGCATCGCTCCAAACCACGTCTCGATATCTTCTCCTGCGGCCCTCAACGCGGTGTACGGTCATTCCTCTGGAACCCTGAAGTCAGACTTCTATGATACCTTCGTGTCTTTCAGTCCCGGGCTGTTCAGCACGCGTTCGCGGAGCATACATGCACGGAAGCGCCGCATCGTGGCGCATATGTTTGCGCCGCAAAGTGTGCGCGCGTTCCAGCCCGCCATCTCTAAACACATCAGTGAGCTTTTCAGTCAATGGGACAAGCTGTGTGAGCATGCGGTTGAGGGAGGGCAGGAGGGGATTGTGGGAGCGTCTGCATGGAGCACGGAGAACGGGCGTGTCTGGTTCGATTGCGTACCGTGTCAGTCTCCCTTCGCAGTACTTTCGGAATTCTCTTCTGACCTGCTTTTCGCGTGCAGGGATCAACTACTTCGCCTTCGATACCATCGGTACGTTCGCACTTTCGCGGTTATGTGGCTTCATACTTACTTTTGTTAGGCGACCTTACGGTTGGGGAGACGTTTGGCATGCTCCGCGCCGGGAGGGACCGCATGAAGGTAGTCAAGTCGCTCCAGGCCGGCATGGATGCATACGACACCTCTGTGGTGCATCACTACGAGACCGAGGAGATATCTACAATCTCAACACTCGCGAGGCGCTCAGAAATAACCGGCATCATAGCGGTTCTCCCGGGCTACTGGCGCCCGTTTGTGCGGCGCTTGCCCTGGTTCTCGCAGAGTACCACGACTGGACGCCTGCTCATGGGTATGACCGTCGCCGCCGTCGCCCGCCGTCTCGCTGCATCCGCCATCGGCAATGGGAAGACGGAAGAGCGGGAAGACATGCTGCAGAGGCTCCTCGAGGGCCACGACGAGGACGGGAAGCCGATGGCGTCGCCGGAGCTGAGCACGGAGGCATTCACTCTGCTCCTCGCGGGCTCTGACACCATCTCCATGTGCGTCGTGCTCGTGTCTGATCACTCTGACGACGCTGATGTGTGGTCACTCACACAGGTCGGCCTCCGCGATCGTGTACTATGTGTCGCGCGACAGACGCGTACAAGACAAGCTCCAGGCGGAGCTCGACGCGGCGGTCGGTGTGGATGCTGATGTTGCAATGTACGACCGCATCAAGCATCTGCCGTACCTCGAGGCGGTGGTCAACGAGGGTCTCCGACTCCACTCGACTCTTGGTGGAGGATTACCTCGCGTCTGCCCCGAAGGCGGGCTGACTGTACTCGGCCAGACGTTCAAGGAGGGCACGGTGCTGAGTGTCCCGGCCTACTCCGTACACCGGGACCCGGACGTGTGGGGTGCAGATGTAGAGGAGTTCAGGCCCGAGCGCTGGCTTGAGCGAGACACAAAGGAGCTGCTCAAGGCATTTGTGCCATTCTCGGTTGGGCCGCGGTGAGAGATGTGGTGGTTGTCGACGTGTCTGGTGTCGCTGACCAGAAGTCGTTTTGCGATAGTGCATGTGTGGGGCGTAACCTTGCTCAAATGGAGTTGCTTCTCCTCATTGCAACGGTCTTCCACCGGTACGATACGGTTGTCAAACCCGGTCAAAAGGTATACCTGCTTGTTCTACGTGTAAACTGCTATTGCTCACAGTTGGCACATTCCCTGGGTGTCTTGTACAGCTCCAGGTACGTGATGGGCTTTCCCGGAAGCCAGTCGGCTACAAGATCGGTATCAAGCGAAGACATATTTGACGCGACATACAAGCTACCAGTGGGTACTGATGGCAAGGCTGCCATACTAGTTCGCATGTGGCTGTCGACATACAGCTCCTGCTACTTGTACGTAAGCTTATGGATGGCCTGGCTCCGCGGAACTTGTGAGATGGTGCTCTGACCACCAGTATCTTGTAACGAAGAGGAGAATGCCAATATATACGTAGAGCGACTCGGACTAGCAGAGCGATAACTGCCTTCCGCCAGTGTCACGTCGCGTGAACTCAAGAGGAATTGATAAAAACTTACCAGAGGTGAGCTATAAGCATAGCCTATGTATAGCTCACACGACCGACAGGCATGTATAACTCTACCCGGACTCTCTTCCGTCGACTCAGAGTCTCAGAAATACGGCAGCCCAGAGGAACAACTAACTGAGGACCAGTCCAATTCAAACCAAGAACCACCAAGAATTCCACATTGTTCATGAATATCCACGCAACAAGTGGTGGAAAACTGTATGCAGACCAGCAGAATTCCGAATTCGTCCGTTGACTAGAACGAGAGTAATATTGTTCATATCCGACTGGAGGGATGTATTCCATGTTTCTAGATGTCAAGATGTCATGAGGCACCGCAGCAACTCATACCGACAATGGATTTCTCATTGTACATTACCCTTAAGTACACCGACGACGAAGCGGCCATAGAAATCTACACTCAACGCAAGTCCGGATGCCCAGAACGCCTAAGATAATGTAAATTCATCTAGGCCGAAATGGGAGGATCAGTCTCGCCCTGCGTCAGCTGCGGACCAGCCATCGAGGGACTTTCCGGGACGTCCTCGACGTCCTCAACGTCCTCATCGAGAGCCTGCTCAGCGGTGAGGTCCTGTCCGGTTTCGAGTGATGCACCCATGTTGCCGACGATGTGCGACGCGAAGCGGAGACTGGTCATGTGGCCGGTAGATGTCCCATACGTCTTTGATGCATCCGTTGGGTACATCCCCCGCAGGTCGAGCAGAAAGCGCGACAGGAAGATGACGTGGAACCTAGTGAGACAAGTAAGGGTGAGATGCGTGGGACGGGCGGACGGAAACTGACACTTGGTCAAAGATCAAAGAAGGGCCAAACTCCGAAGACGATCCATTTCTGGGAGCGATCAGCAGAGATATAACGCGAGAAAGATATGGACGTACATATCCGATCTGAAAAATTCTGTCAGTGGTGGAAAGGAGCGACAAAATTCAGGATTCTTACCAGCACTCCGACGATATCCAGTATCGCGATAAGTAACATCAGACTTTCGATATTTCATATATGATTAGCAGATCGTTGAAGCCGTTGAGGAACCAGCTTTCAACCTGGTGGGTTAGGCTTCATTGTCAATCTCTTACATATTTCCTAACCCTGCTCTAGTATCTTGACACACAGTATACACCTGTAGCGCTGGGCCTGCCGATACACGGCTGTAGTGCTCTTTGGCACATCTCTAACGAAATATACATGCCGTGAGTGGTCTTATCCTTTGGCCTACTTTAGTCCTGACCATCGACTTGGAACATGTGAATACACGGCTTCATTCAAGGATACAAGGACGCGAGCCCATGCGCATTTGACGGAAAGTGAGAATGAACGCCAAGTCTGCATCCGTCACCATCCAGACGAATATGAGCCCCCTTCGAACATCAGCCCAGTCACTGGCAAATTGTACCAGTACGACATTATAATGACTGCGCACCTTGAGGATAGGCACAGAGAAATAGCAGCCGTTCAAGTTGCTGGCCACGCTATTCTGGAGATGCACAGACGTCTGAATAAATTTCCTGCGAATTGGACGGAAGAGGCGCCTATACACGTGCCTCGTTGGGCGCCTACGCGACATTAGCCGAGCCTCTTTAAGTCGCGTCGCGCCTGACTTCCCTTTCTCTTTCAACTCTCTCCCTTCTCATTATCCTTCTCACTGCCACACAGCGTCAGTATCCCTAAAGAGAAACTTGAGTGACTATAACCTATAACCAGCACTGCAATGGACCGCGAAGGTCTAGATAGGCTGTCGTACCGCAAGATTCAAAGGCTCGCCAAGGTGTGTTCAGGAGTGGCTCGACGTGACTGCAACTGTTCCACTCACCTTCTGTCCTCAAAATTTGCAGCGAGCCAAAGTCAGAGCCAATGGTAAGGCGGAGGATATCATCCTCCGCTTGCTGGCGAAGCAGGCCGAAGGGCTGCCGCCGTAAGTGTCCTTTGTCCTTTCGCCAGTGTCAACAACTTGCTAACCGGGAAACCGGCTAAGATCTGAGGCAACCATGGGGCCTCTTCCAGCCACCCATGCTGTGAAGGAGGAGGAAATTGAGGAACGTGATTTGGCCGGTGTGGCCATGCGAGGTATGCCGACTTTCTTTGTACTTAGCCTCTTGAAAGCGAAACTGACATTGTGGCCACAGAGTCTGCCTCGGCAGGGCCTAGTGGTCTGCAGGGTGAGTGTGGAAATCTAGCCTAGAACTTCCTGACACTAAACAAACTCACCGGTAGCAGTGACCCGAGTGGACGGTGGTGTGTCGCGGGGTAGGCATCCCGGCCGTATTCTGAGCTCCATTTCTGATGGTGTTGATTTTCGGACAGGGCGACATCTAGACGTGTATAGGGCGCAAACGCCACCACCGTATAGTAAGTAATGTCATATACAATCAGTGCCATGTGTTGATGTTCCTTATGAAGCACGTTCGAGGGCGCCTTCGCCGGTCGCCAGCACTTCGCACGGTATAGATTATTGTACCTTCATTGCCGTAGTTTGCTGAAAAACCATGCCAGGTGCAACTGCACACAGCACAATTCTACAGCAAACAGGGCCTGGGAGCTCTTCGCGGGGTGAGCATTCTCAACCTCGTACATTCTCCGGGCTGACCACCATATAGCGCCATCCGCAACGCATTCCTCAGCGGCGGTAGACCCTATAGACGAGCATCGTAAGTAGCCTAATGAACGAGCGACACTGCATACTGACCTCGCCAACTGAAGGTGAACACCTTGGGCTCCGATACTGGAGCTACCCGCCTCCCGCACAGAGTCAGTATTCCTCTACATTCACGTGATGGGAACATATCTTGCTGACGGATCCGACGCCCGAACAGATGCCGCCACACCTACTTGGGCAGGCCTATCTGGGGTGTTCGCATACACGGCACCAACAGACAGCTGGAGCTCTGCGGCGCCTCACGCAGAAGTGCGAGTCCCTCGTCTGGTCCCCGCACAATGGCCAGCACCCGTAGCCGAGCAGGAGCCTGCTCAGCGTGCACATTCCGCCGACATCACGGCGCACCGCGTCCCGGATTCTGCAGCACGGTCAGCGCCCGGCTCCACGCGACGACCAGTCGACCTCCACGAAATGAAGGCTGCCATTGACAAGGCCTTGGAGACCATCGCCGCGGAAATTGGCTTGCTCACCGAGGAACACCTGGTCAATGAGCAGCATGACCCAGCACCGCTTGGCCAGCAGCGCGACCGAGAGGCGGGAGTGCGGCGTGTCAGCCAAGACGTCACGACACTGGGCAGTGGAGAAGGGTGAATGCCTGAAAGAATTCTGCGTGTATGATTGTGGCCACTGACATACCTCCATAGGTCGAACGAGGACGAGTTATTGCAATCTTTGGCGGCGGAACCACACAGGCCTACGAAGCGTCCATCTCACGATCGCGAGTCTGATGCGGAAAGGGACCCTCGCGCACCAAAGCGCAGACGGTCATGATGGACACTGCAGTGACTGTGATTGAATTTCTATATTCTTGTTTATTTGTATATTCGCATCGAATGAAAGCATTGGATGGACTACAAAGACTTATGCGAATTAGGGATTCGAAGGCTGAGGGTGATGGATGCTTACCTTTTACAAATGGGCGAGATAATATATGACGGAAACTGGCCACAACAGCGATGAGCAGAGTCACAGTGATGTCGGGAGCCTGTGGCGGTGCCTACCTATGAGCCAAGATGCAAAAAAAATCGGAACACCAGTAAGTACTTGGGCGACAGAATATGTGGCTGGGTTTCGGCTACGGCGGGCGCTTACGCGACATTAGCCGAGCTCCCTTTAACTAGCGCGTCGCACCCAACTTCCCTTTCTCTTCCAATTCTCTCCCCTCATCTTGTCCCTCCCACTGTCGCACAGTGTCAGTGATAAATCTCAGTCTCCAGAAATCATCATGAATACTCCGATGGACTACAATGTCCTGCACGGGCTGCGCCGCGCTGAGGTTCAACAGCTCGCCATGGTGTGTTCGAGTGGCTCGACGCGACCGCGACTGTGCCACTCACCTTCTGCCCTCCCTGTTTGCAGCAAGCTGGACTGAAGGCCAATGACAGGACGGAGAATATCGTCCTCCGCTTGGTGGCGCACTCGGAGGGAGGGCCACAGTACGCGTCTTTGTCCTCTGAATGTCGACGGCCAGCTGACGGGTTGGTGGCATTCTGTAGGCCTGCGGAGGAGGCGAAGGTTCTCAGACGGTCTGCCAGAGTGGCTAAACCAAGTTCTACCGCGGTAAACGAGATGGCGGAGGTGGCCACAGAAGGTACGATGGCCTCCTCCGTCTCTTCTAAACTAGGCTCATGATATCGCCACAGAATCGCAGCACGTGGAGGCAAGCGGGTCGAAGAGTGAGTGATCCCTTAGGACTGTATGAAGCTCAGAAAACTCACCGGTATATATCCGCAGTCCGGCAACACGGCAACACAATACGAGGTAGGTATCCTAGCTTCGAGTCATATTCCATGCTGATGGTAGTGATGCATGGCCAGGGGTTCGCCAATCGGCAGCAGAGCGTCCTAGGGCGCTAAAATCACCGGATGGTGAGTAACCTCATCCACAGCCAGGATCCTGTACTTACTGATACTCTTCGTTAAGCTCGTCCCAGGGCACCTTCCTCACGGGTTGACGAGATCGTGCGGAACATGAGACAGTCGAACACCTCGATTGCAAGGACCGCCTCCGCACAAGGTATGGGATATCATGCCTTCATTACCATAGCTTGCTGAAAACCCATGTCAGGTACATTCGCATCTAACATGGTCGTTCAGCAAACAGGGAAAGGGAGCTCGTCTGCTCATAGAGCACCCTCGGCGACAGTAGAGCCCTCGGACATGCCAAGTGAGTATCCCTTTTGAACGAATGACGATGACTACTGACCTCGTCGACTGAAGGTGGACCCCCTGGATTTCAATACTGGAGCTACCCGCCTCCAGCCCGGAGTCAGTGTTCCCCCTTGTTCAGATGATGCAGACATACGTTACTGACAGGTCCGATGCGCAAACAGATGTTGTTGAAGGCCCAGTAGCAGGGCCATCACGCGCGCCGTTCACTTCCATGACGGCGACTGATGACTGGGCCTCCGCGCCGCTCCCTGCACCGCAAGCACCTTGGCTGATCCTTACAGCTGTGCCCATGCCCGTGTATGCACCCGCATCCGCACCAATCCCAGCACCTCCGCGCATCCCTGCACATGCTGCTCCGTGGGTCCAGGGTCCTGCTCCGTGGATTCCGGTATCTGCTCCTCTATGGGGCCCGGTTCCTGCTGCACAGCCAGCACCCATCCCTGCCCCCGCCCCCATGCCGCGGCCGGTCATCCACAGCGCCTCCGTAGAGAAAGCCGAGCGCGAGATGGCCCAGTGGGCAGAAGACGACATCGCCCAACACCAGCGTGTCGTTGAGGTCCGCATGATGGAGCGGGGAGTCGATAAGGCCACCGCGACTATCTCAGCGGGGATCGACCGGCTTACGGCCATCCGCCTGGCTATCGAAGAACACGTCCTCGCGCCGCTAAAGAGGGACCGTGCACTGCTCGGGCAGGCTACATGGGTCCCCGACGCCCGCTACCTGAGATGGCTAGAGACCCAGCGGCGGGAGCGGGAAGCGAGAGCGCAGAGTGTCGACGAAGAGGTGCACCACGAGTCCGCGCCACTGAGAGGCGGAGAGTGGTGAGTGCCTTAAAAAGCTCTGCGTGTATGATCGTGGGCGCTGACGTACCTTCATAGGTCTGAGGAGGATGAGTCCCCACAAATCCGCCGAGGGAAATCTTCAGCGGCGACGCCATACAGGCCCGCGAAGCGTCGATCTGACGATCGCGAGTCTGATGCAGAAATGGGCCATCGCGCACAAAAACGCCGACGGTCATGATGGGCATTGCAGTAGATGTGTATTTGATTTTTCTGTATTCTCGTTCATTTCTTGTTGTTGGTTCGTTTGTATAAAATGTGGTTGTAGATCCTAGTGTGTCCGGCGATGCGCGCGATGTGGGATAAGCTGTACTCTGCGAACAGTGAGTCTGCTAGTCAGAAGACAAACAGACCGAGCTACTTACCATCTGACACCGTTAGGTGCGATTCCACATAGTCGCAGCGGGAGATAGTGCATACCTGAACGACCCGTTTGTTTCTAATCGCACTTGTTACGAGGTGGTGACTCACTGTGTTTGTGGCGATCTTCGCGATGTTTCTGAGATGTAGATCCTTCATTTTTTCTGCACAAGGAGGGTCGAGGGTACAAGGGAATGTGGCGCGAGGTTAAATGGGAAGTAGGGCGACGGACGATAGAAGAACAGCAGCGTTTGCATATTACCACGTCCGGATTCGGCACGAGAGACGAACTCCATCCACACTTGCGCAAATGATGTTTCCGTCCGTCAAAGAGGATGCTTCAATAAACATAGTAGAGACAGCGCTAATCTGAGACGACAGCGATGAACCGGAAGTGGATGTTTGTACCTGTTATAATCAGAAGCTGCCGAGCCCATTTAGGCAACCGCCCAGTGGCACACACCGCCCGTGTTCTGTCAAATTCAAGTCAAATTGCTGCGACGATGACCTGTGTTCATGCACACCTCACTTGTGGGATAACCACGCCCCAGCTCATGAACTCTGGCCTATGATTGTTCCAGATGGTCGTTTTATTGACATCACCGTCTTCTCGTGGGAGCGTGCACTTCATCACGCGGTCTTGCAGGTAAGCATGACCGACATGCTATTGGCGACGACTGGGGACAAAAGATGTCCGATTGAAGTCCATCTCTTCAAAGAATCAAATAAGGCAAGACGGTCAACACGGCGAAGCCTCACGAAGTGACTGTGCCCCATTTGAGCACAACTGTCGTTATCAGTTTGTCAGAGCTTCTTGGCCCGCGATGCCGTCGCTAACGCGTTAACAACGCGTGTTAATGGGGAAAACTTAAAAGGTCCGGGGAATCATAGGGCCCGGGTTTGGCTGACCTCCAATCTGAGTCTCTACCAAGATGAGAATGGGCACGGACGTATATAGGTCTTGGCCTCCTAGGAATATTCGGGCAGCTGTGAGACTATCTCTTAACTCGCGCAACGCCTTGGCTGTCCTCGATGACGGGTAACATCCCCTTGGCTCTCCTACTATGTGCCATCGCATGGTTTTTGCGACGGTACTTGCAACATAGGTCCGCGAACACCACGATAAACAATCTCCCTGGGCCTCCTTCAACATCTTTTTGGACGGGTGAGTCCACTGGATTGATGCCTTTTGTTGTTGCACTGTGGCTGACCTCTCTCAACTCCACAGGCAACATACGCCAAATCTATGATCCACAAGGATGGGCGTTTCACCGGGACATTTCTCTCAGCTACGGACCTGTTGTCAAGATGCACGCTTTCTTCAATGTTTGTGCAGTCTACCAGTGGAGTCGATAGATTCGATAATCCTGTTACACGTTGGCAGCGTCCACTCTTGTATGTCTACGACCCTCGTGCACTTCAACACATTATCGTTAAGGACCAGCATGTGTACGAAGAAAATGAGATGTTCATAATGTAAGACTCCTCCCGTTGTCTTCCCATCGGCGCTCACATTGCGGCAGGTCAAATCTCTTAGCCTTCGGTCCTGGCCTGCTCTCTACCCTGGGTATCCAGCTTCGGTGTTCAGTACCTTTCGCATTCTGACTGCTACGCAGGCAACCACCATAAGAAGCAGCGAAAAATGCTGAATCCCGTGTTTTCGATGAACCATATGCGTCACATGTTGCCCATATTCTACCGAGTAGTTGGTCAGGTTCGTTCGGCCAGTTTAGGCTATGTAGATGTCATTCATTAATTCTAACAGCTCCGCCAAGCAATCGCTGCTCGGGTTAGCGAAGGACCGAAGGAAGTCGACGTACTGGATTGGATGGGGCGTACCGCCCTGGAGCTTATTGGACAGGGCGGTCTCGGATACTCGTTCGATCGGCTCGTGGAGGACACACCAAACGAGTATCGTGACGCCTTGAAAGCATATGTGTCAGTACGACCGTCTCAGCCATTGTCTACAGCTCATATCTGCATCTCGTTGCAGCCCAACTATTCTCTCGTTGACCGTGTACCGGACATCTATCCCCTACATCGGGGGGTTGGGCCCTCCGGCATTCAGGCGGTGGGTGATGGAGATGATTCCACACAAGCAAATCCAAAAGATGAAGAATATTGTGGACATCATGTCCGAGAGAGCATCTGATATCTTCACCGAGAAGAAGAATGCGTTCCGTGCGGGAGACGAGGCAGTCTTGCGCCAGGTAGGAGAGGGGAAAGACATCATGAGTGTCCTCAGTGAGTCGCAGCCATACATCTCTTGTGTAGATCCTGGAATTGACGACTTTGCAGTGAAGGCAAATATGGAAGCATCCGAGGATGACAAGCTTCCGGAGCCCGAACTCATTGCGCAGATGGCGTAAGTACTTTCTGCCGGTATCATGGTCGCAGCTGTAGAAGTTGAGACGTAGCTGCACAGCACGTTGCTTTTCGCTGCGACAGACACGACGTCCAATGCGCTCTCGCGGATCCTGGACGTCCTCGTACAGCATCCTGATGCCCAAGAACAGTTGCGAAAGGAAATTCTGGACGCAAGTCAGGGTCGCGAGCTCTCGTACGACGAATTGATGCAGCTGCCTTATCTGGATGCAGTGTGTCGGGAGACCCTGCGGTTGTGAGTGAAAAGTCGTCGCTGCATATTAACGCTACTGACTTCTTGGAACGTTACAGGTACCCTCCGGTAACTATCATCCGCCGCGAGTGCGTGCCTGCTCTCCCAATACGCGAGCTTTACTCTTAAATTGACCCTTCTCAGCGCTCGCAAAGATGCAATTCTTCCTCTCTCCGAACCTATCCGCGGACGCGATGGAACGCTGATACACGAGATTCCGGTACCGAAGGGTACCCAAATCGTGGTTGGCATACAAGGATCCAACTGTAATAAGGCGCTTTGGGGTGAAGACGCACTGGAGTGGAAGCCTGAACGATGGCTTTCGCCTCTGCCGGACACAGTGACGAATGCTCGTGTGCCAGGCGTGTACTCTAACTTGTGAGCTTCTGATACGCCCTTTATCATTTGTCGCTGAACGACCGCCAACAGGATGACTTTCATTGGCGGTGGAAGAGCGTGCATGTAAGTCTTCGTTGATTGTCCTCGCATCTCAGTGTTCAACATCATCCTTTTATGCTTCAGTGGCTTCAAGTTCTCCGAGCTAGAGATGAGTATGTCTCCATCCTATGGAACTCGTTCGGATTTCCGCTCACCGCCCTGTTTTCAGAGGCAGTCTTGTGTACCCTGTTGTTATCGTTCCGCTTCGAGCCTCCCAAGGAGCAGATTACGTGGAACATCGCTGGCGTGCACTATCCCACGATGGGAAACGGCAACAAGCCGCAGATGCTGCTCAAGGTAACGGCGCTGAAGAGCGGAACTGCCTGATCCCAACCGGGGCGATAGTGATGTCATCCGTGTTCAAGTCTTCATTTCGGTAGTCACACGAGTACACTGCATAGAACCTATGGTTCAATGCAACATTCATTCGACTGTTCTTGATCGGTCGATCTACACCTGGTTCTTCCGTTTAAGCTTCGCAAGCTATGCGTACCTGACAGACGCGACTGCAACTGCAGGCGGGTCAGTCGACGAGCAACGGATGTCACGTATGTGTTCGACGAAAGAGCATAAGTCCAACCAAGGGCCCAAGTCCTTTTCGGTCAACGCGCGAACCGTACAAGATAAATCCAGACTGGGTCCACTCGCAGCATGGTGGATAAAACCAATGTATAACCGGTATATATATATAACCTATTAGGTACAAAACAGCAATTGCAGCATAGTCGAGAGCGAGACAACATAAACGGAGACAGTTAGTACATGGCACCGCGTCCAGTACTTGGAGGATATGCCACAGGGGATATAGGGTATGATGTGCGGGGGTTGGTGCTACAACGCGACGAGACAGGATTCGAATCAGGGTGGGGGTAACGCTACAGTGGACGAGTGGGCGATTAGAATCCTATCGGGATCTAGAAAACTTGATATGATACAAAATAACGCTAGAGTCAATCACGATCGGAAACCAAGAAGAATTGTATGCGCGCCCCACCGCAGCGGGGGGCAGCGCAAGCGCAGGACGCATCTAGTAGCCACGCACGGCAGCGGTGTCGTTGAAGCCGTACTGTCCGCCGACCTCGTGGTACGGCTCGCTGAACATGGCTTGAGAGTATTCGGGGAATCCCGCGCCCGCGCCCGCGTCCATGCCCATCGCCATCCCCGTGTGCTGCGCAGTCGCACACATCTCGAGCGGGTACGCGTACTCCTCTGGGGTGTGCTGCCCCTGCGCAGCGTATTGGCTGCCCTGGCCCTGCGCCCACCCATCGTATTGCTGGAAGTGAGCAGCGAAGGCACCCGCATCGGCAGCGCGGGGATGGGAAGGGAGGTCTCGGACGGCGAGGGAGAACCGGAGAACGCCGACGACGGGCCAGACTCCATCCAGGTAGCGCCTAGGTCCATCATCGACATCTGGTCTACCTGCGAGGAGGGATAACTGGCAGAGTACGAGCTGGCGCTGGAGGAGATCGCGGAGAAGGGACCCGCGGAGGACTGCGACGGGTAGCACTCCAAGGGCGAGATGCTCAACGTGAGGTCTGGGCGGTTGGCGTACCCGCCCTGTGACGACGACGCACTGGAGCACCCGAGAGCCGCGCTTCCCGCATTTAAGAAGGACGGCTCGAAGAGGCTCATGTCCGGCTCGGGGAGCGGCGACCAGTCCCGCTGGAGCTGCCACTGCTCGATGGAACTCGTGTGGGTGGTAGACGTCATCAGCGGATACGTCCACGAGCGCGAGAGGCGTGGCGGTGCGGGCTGAGCAGTCGACGCACGACGCTGTCCCAAGTAAGAGCGCTGGGAAATGTTTTCGACAGGTGAAGGCACACGGGAGCCTCCGCCCATGAACGAGACCCTAGGCAATGAGATGGGTTGTAGGGCAGAGAAGGAGGGGGGACCGAGGAAGAGCGGCGGCGCGCGTATAGTGGAGTGGGCATGTGGATATGGGAGGTGGATGAGGATGCGCCGAAGAAGTCAGGGATGGGACTCTCCGTCCGGGGTCGCGAGCGCTCGTAATCCAACATACGGACGGCCTGCGCGAGCTCCTCGCCCTTCATACCTTCAAGCAGGAGCTGTGTGACTTCTTCGCATCGACGCTCCTCAGTTGGGCTGGAGAGGGGGGGCGCCTTTTCGACACGCTTTGGGGCACCGGCCTTGTCTGCCTTGGGCTTGTTCTTGTTGTGCACGGGCTTGAAACGATAGTCGGGATACATCTCGCGATGCTCTGCCTTGGCCCTCTTGGCCATGTCCTCCCATACCTTCTTCTGCTCGAGCGGAAGGGCATGCCAGCAGTTGCCTTATATGGGGGTGTGACCACATCAATACCGATCCGGATAAGGACAGAAAGCCTCTCACCAATGATCTTCGACAACGAACCGTGGCTGGTCTCGATAGACCCTGGGACGTGTTTTTGATGAACGAAGTCGGCGCGGAACAACATGAACGCGTTTGCAGGACGCGGGATGTAGCCCTCCGAGAGCCGCTTCCCTGGTGGGGCGCGTCTGCGCGAGGGCGCGGGTGCAGGAGTTTCAGATGGCGGGAAGAGCGCGTCCACGAACGATGCAGGCTGTTCAGACGGGGCGTCGTCTGCACCGCCGTCGTCCATGTAGGTGCCGGGTGTTATGTTGGGGGCGAATGTGACATTTCGTGGCGAGGGACAAGACTCCGTACTTTCCTGACTTGACGTTTGCGAGGCCTGTCGCATGTCGATGGTAAGGTGCTATCGAAAGAAAAGTGGAACAACTCGACGCACCAAGGGCTAGCGATGAACGTCTACGGCGTGCGAGACGAATAGCAGGCATGCTTATTGTGGAGACACGAGGATGGTATGATGTCGGAGGACTGCCGAATGGGGGGAGACAAAAGGAAAGAGAACGAGGCTCAACTAGGTTCCCTTATTGTTCTCCCCGTCTTTATACCAGCGTCCCGCATCAGAGTCTCAACCTCTCCCTCTGATTTCTCCCCCGCCTTCCACACCATGTGTGCAGCCAGGACCCCAGCCACCCCACCTTCATGCTCGGCCACGTTTCTGCCTCTGCCGTTGGCCGTATTGATCTCAGTTCAGCAGGGCTGGCTACGCTGGATCCTCCCTCTCATTCTCAATGTTCACCACTGTGCACTTGACATGGTCGCTGGACGGCGGGACGGTACGTGGTCGCTGTCCGAGGTCCCACTCGGTCGGCATCAAGAAGAGCTTGACCATTTGCGTCCGCTGCCTTGTCTACCAAAAAGGCAATGTCTTTGTTCCGCCTTCGTATGGCGTCCCTTGAATTCTCATCCCGTGCGATGGTATTCCTCCATCTGAACTCAGGGACACGTCGTAGACGCTGGCTCCAATCCGAGCTTGTGGTGTATATATCGTTCAAATTGATTGCAGGATTGCGCGCACATAACACATCGATGTAGCCTGGGAGGTCTCGTGGCGTTAGCCTCTGTTCTGTGGGTCTTGAAGCCGCAATTGCTGCCCGTAAATGCGTAGTGGAACTCGGAGAACCGCTATCTCGTTCGCCTCATGCCAGCTGATCAAATTTTGAGTTTATTGTGGTGTACAGTCCGGTGAGAGATTTCTTCTTCAGTCAAGCGACATCCATCTCTGACAGGCATACAGATTCAAAGTGGTCGTACTGACGCCGTCGAAAGTTCTCTTGCCACAGCTGCATGTCCTATGCGCAAAACAGGTATTCAAATACCTTGCTGAGCTCCGGCGTTCAGTCCACACTAGTCACTGCCCGTCGTCTCCGACTCTCCGTCCACTCTCAAAATGAAATCAATAAACGTCATTACGTAGCGACACTCGGTCCTTCCGGCTCCAAGCCTCCGTATCCATAGTGTGCTCCTTGTCCGCAAATGGTAGCCTTGTCACGCGCTCCTTGCCGCTGACGCCGCCCCTTCCATGGAGAAGACACATGTCTTCCTGGCATCGTGTATTCTCTGAGAGCATACGCAGTTTGAGGTGATGAAACATGTTTCAGAGCCAAGACGCATTTGCGCGCCCCGATGGCTTCTAATATGTGGTTCGTCCTTCCATTCCCGCCTTCGTGATACGCATCTACTATCTACTGTTCGTGCCACTTGCTGTTCTATATCGTGATGTACTGTGCAGTGATGACATGCTGTCTACGAATACAGGTTGTGATCTGCCATGTCTATTGAACATTGGGCGGCTACGAGAAGCTTTCACGAACAATATATGCTCGCGAGCGATTGGGAACACGCCTAGCCACAAGCTATCCTCAGGATGTTCCGCCACAGCCCCAACGTCCGACTTGTATCGCGATGATCATCTACGGGCATCGTCTCCGAACCTTGGCAAACTCGACCTCACCGACCTCCTGGATGCTGGATTGGTGTCCGTCGTCATGCCATGGCCAGATGATGTCAAGAACTTCTGACCCTTGCTATGTTCCTGCGTTTCACAGCCACGACTTCTAGGAGTGCCATGCCAAATTTGAGTTCTGGCATATCCCGCTTTCCGACCGGGACCGGGTTCTCTTCGTTGCGGAGAAGGATGGGCTGCGCTTCTCCGTACATGTCGTCGCCTAGGGCTGCTGTGCTGATGGTCGAGGACTCGAGGCTGCCTCACCCTCGTTTTCACTAGTCCAGAGGCGGTCTACCGACGGCTGTCGAGCACTTCCCGTTGAAAATATTTTACGCTCTGGATGTGCGCCGCAAGCTTGTTTCGACCTGTGCTTGCCGTCTCCCGGGGACAAACTTTCCGCTGCTGTGGTCTGTGATCAAGTTCATCCAGGCACGTACGTGAGTCGCTGTATCGATATCGTTGTCGCCTGCTTGCCAGACTGCGGAATTGCGCGTTCGTATGGAACGGTCCACCGCCGGAGTGTATGTAATGCACGATGGGTCAAATGGCAACCTAACCGACGTTCACACAATGCGGATTTTCCCTCACAGAAATAATGCACTCGTCATCAGTTGAAGTTTATGATCATAGTGCTGTCGTGGTTTCTAAGCTCGTCGTAGGGACTTGGTGCCCAGCAGACTGTCTTCTACACCGTCCGTCACATCCAACGAACCACTGGGGATCTTCATTGACACTTGTCGACAAGAAGACTAGCCATTCGGCTTAAGTCATGCCTTTCAACAGCGGCGGCCAAATGCGTAGTGTGGTCAATCTCGACACTTGTGGATGATGGGTCGCTCGCTGCGAGGTCTTATGATATGCATGTGAGTCTTGGTAGTGTTTTCGAACATTGGTCCACTCTGACCTTACGACTCGTATGTCTGCCATATACTGGAAGTTAGCCTACCTACCCCGTCCATTTTCGCCGGTCTCCGGACTATTCACTCTAACATAGCCCCCGTCTCTGTCACTCAGGTGTGAGTGCGTTGAGTTGGACTAGAAGGTTGACGGTCCATATCGCCGCCGCATGGGCAAAGGCATTTTGTGGGCGGCTGTATCATATACGACGTTGAGCATAACAGTACTACTAAACTTTTATTCACAATTGGCTCGAGATATCCATTATTCGATCCCTCATTGCACCTCCGTCTTCATTTGGCATGATGCGCCTCGACCTGCGCCTGCGTTGATCGATTTGGGAAGAGGACTGAATACATCGTGGATATATAGCGACGCACGATCTCCAGACTTCGCGCTGGTATCTATTTTGTCTGCTGCGGTGTGCTCGTTTATAATCACGCCGAGTCAATCATACATCCGCTTTTCCAACTGAGTGGCATGTTACCACCCAGCGTCATTACAGTAAATTTACAGCGGACGTTTTAAGGATGCCAGTTGTCGGCCCATGGCGCTGGGAAAGATAGGCTTGCGGGGCGGCATGTCATGGGAGCATTAGTCCATTGCAAGAAAACGTACATTGAAATTGAGTCGTCTACGGTACAATTAGAGAGCTGATTGAGATTGGTGCGTATTTTTACATGAGAGGGAATTACGGTCGTCCGACGGGGCACGAGATGTGTGTGTATGTGGTGTGATGCACCATGAGACCCAATACCTTGCAAACGAAAGCGGAAAGCAGAGCCACAGCCAGTCCAAACCATATCGTACAATGTCCCTGCATATGCAGATCACGCGGACGCCTTTTCGCCCTCTTTGAGGTCGTAGTCCTTGCTGTCTTCCCGGATTTCCGGCGAGCTTGAAGCGATACGGGCAGCGACGTCCTCACCGTCAAAGAGTGCCGCAGTCTCCTCCAAAGTGAGGTTCTTGGTCTCGACGACCATGAAGTAGCAGAATACCAGCTCGAAAGCAATCCAGCAACAGTACACGATCTGTATGGTATGAATGATTAGAAGAATTCTACAGCACCTGATGAGAAGGAACGCACGTAGTACCGCCAGCTCAGGGCTTTCAGCGCAATCGGGTTGACATACTGGTTGAAGATGAGGGCGAGAGATACGACAAAGTTGAACACGTTGAACCCCTTCGCGCGAAGCGAGAACGGCAGGATCTCGATGGTGTAGGTGACGATGAGAGGTGTGAATGCAATGCTGAGGATGGAAGCATCAGTCTCGATGCAATAGCAAGCCAAGCCAAGTTTCACTCACTCATACGCGGCGTAGTATAGGAAAATGAACGCAATGACAGCGTGAGCAGCAGTTGGCGAACCGTAGTTCACGAATGTTGCAGAGCAAATAGTTTGCAAGACGAAGAATAACAACATGCCTGCACAGGAGGACAGGAAGAGGACGCGACGGCCAGCACGGTCTACAAAGAAGGAGACCCCAACAGCCCAAGTCAGGTTCCAGATTGCGAGAATGCTGTGCGTCATTTGGAATTGATGATACACAAACTTCCTGAATTAATGCATGGACGAACCCAGTGATGAGCAACTGAATTGTCTCGTTGGTGATCCCGATCGTGTCGAACACTTCGTTGAGGTAATATGAGACGAGGCCATTTCCCGACCATTGGGAGAACCAAGCAATGGCGACGATGAGAAGTGTTCGTTTCCTGTTTCCAGGGTGTCGACAAAAGGGTACTCCAGCCTACCTCCTTCTCCACTACGCGCGCAAACTGGTCAGAGACATCCTACTGCCAAACACGCATCGTACTTACCTTGACGGTCAAGTTCGATAGCAGCCTTGATCTCTTCGAACTCATACTGGACCAGCGGATCGTTCGCATTCCCGTCCGCATGGTAGTAGGCCAAAGTCCGCAGTGCCTCCGCGTCTTTCCCCTTTGAGACCAACCAGCGAGGACTTTCAGGCCCGAAGAGTACTAGGAAGAATTGGAATATCGAGGGTAGGCCCTGCAGGATAGATGGAATACGCCAAGACCAATCGTTTTGTATTCTTGATGTTCCGAAAGTGGCCCAGGATGCACTGCCAAGACGTAGGACATTAGCATACAGGTCCTAACGTGGTACTCAAGGCTCTTACACGATGTTCCCGGAGTACCACAAGGAGTTGTATACGGATGTAAGAGGTGCGCGATATGTGGGGTAGGAGATCTCGGTAACTAGCATCGGAGCCGCGTTGGCTGGATGTCCATATGAGTATTGGAACAAAGTGTAGACTTGATTTGATGCTCACCAGCGAAAGTGAGACCGAATCCGATGCAAAATCTATCCGAGAACGTCAGAAAACATCAGAAAACATGATTACCTCAACATACCGTGCACCGATGAACATAGTAAGGGTCTGTGCCGCAGATTGGACTGCGACACCAATCAACATGATTGTTGCTCCAATCCAGATCGTTGGCCGACGACCAATGCCGTCGGAGAGGTATGGCGCGAAGGGATATCCCGAGAGTGAACCGATGTTCTTCAGAAACAGTGAGCTACTTTCGTATAAGAACCAGAGGAGATGACCGTACCTGGATGGCATTCAAAAGCCCAAGCTTTCCGCCAGTCGGTCTGTTAAAGTACGTTTCCCATTGTTCCAATGATTGAAAGCTGTTCATCAAACTGTTGTCGAACCCATTTGTGGACGAGGTGATAACACTGAACATAGGTCATTCAGTCGTATGTTATTTCCAGAACGGAGTCGGCAAACATACAGGAGCGCGATCCAGGCATTAAGATAGATGAGGCTATAGGACAGACAGGTAAGACAAATTGGTGGCCCACATGGAACAGCTCACCGACGGTTGTTGTACCACTTTCTGTTTGGGTCAATGACTTGAGCATAAGCTGCGCTGCCTGCCGAAACAATCGCTGCGCCGCCAGCCATTATAGGTAGATGTGGTAAACGTGGATGGAATACAAAGAACGAACGTCAAGAGGTCAGGGAATGGGTAAGGACCGTGAAAGGGCTTTATAGGTGCCAACCTGCTTGTAATATCCAGGTTCCTACGTGTAGGAACGAGAAGGCGTTGGCCGGATAGCTAAGCCGCTGCGCTAAGCAATTCACCGCCTACTCTCCATTCTTTCCCCGTAATTCACCGGCTGAACACTTTTCGCGGAGGTCGAATTCTAGCTCGGCTGCTATATGAAAGGTCGCACGACAGTAATAGAGTCAAATGCTGTATTCGAAGTTCGAGAAGGATACCATTTGTCTAGATCCAAGCCGCACTCAAGGCTTCAAGCTTCAAGCTTCAAGTGCCGAAATTGGCTGTTCGGGCCTTGCTGTTACAATCTTGAGACACAACTTATCTCGCTAGTACGGGAGTATGTGGTTGTCGAGACACCTGCCACAACAAGGGTCATGCAGGTCTTCAACTCTTACTGCACGCGATGCACTCACACCAATCGCGATTCCGCGCAATAGCATGGCGAATGTTTCACTGCCAGCCTCGAGTTGAAGTGCCAACCTGATCGAGTGAGGCTTCAACAGAGATTAGTTAGGATGTGGGATGACGGGATGCCGCAGGGAGACGATCAGGGATCAACTCTAAAACGCCTTCGCACTCTCGGTCCGGATCGTTTGGTACATACTGCGTGATCTGCGTTGTTGAGCCCCAGCACATGATCACAACGTCATTTTTACCTCGCTGTTCACATCGAACTTGAGGTCGATAGAAATTACTTCAATACACGACGCTGACAGGTGACCTCTCTGAAGACCTTCTGGTCTTACCGCCAATCCTTCTGATTGAAATCAGGCACTGTAAGGATCCTGGTCAGTGGGAACGTTCACATGTCAGGACTATCATTGCGCCCACTCACCGCCTGAACCCTGCGACTACGATGGCAGGGACTCGAGACCATTAGAGATGCGTGTGAACAGACATGCTTCGAGGTAATCTGAAGCGCACCGCAATTGACTACAGCTCGTATAGGAGGGCAAAATCGACCAGCAGCCACTCTACCCTCATAGGAACCCTTATAACGATTAATGCGATGTAAGATCATGCCTAAGATTGTTAACCTGTCAATTGTCCATCACACAGGACTCCATTACTCGCTTCCAGAATTCGTAGGCGACTCTGGAATGGGACTAGTATCACCAAAAATACGGCTGACAGGGGTCGACGATGCTGGATCTCGTAAAGGACTGTCGACGCCGGTTTCTAGCACTTCGGATCTTCTTTTGCGACCAAACGAGACCCCCCAACTACTGGCAAGACTGGCCAGTCTACTGCTGGCGCTTCCACCGGTAGCGATCCCTCCTCCAAAGGTGGTCACGAACGGACTTGAAGTAGACACAGACGTTGCTAGAGGAGGGTTACGTGGAGGGACATGATAAGATGTGGTCCTTCGTCGGAGCGATACCAGGTGTGACATGCCCCCTGGCGGGGAGCCTTCTGGCGAGGGAACAGATGAACCTGGCGAGGTGCCATCCATAGCGCCAGTCACTTCGCCAGATGACCCAGCGGACGAGATTGCTTGTTCTGATATTGCTGTGGTCGCAACTGCCTTCGTTGTCCCCGAAGTGCCAAAAGGAATGCGTCCTCCAGAAAAGCGCGACGAACTCGACACTCGAGAAGCTCGTGAACCTGGTCGGAGGGGGGAAGGCATAGTATGCCCATGATGTGCGGGTGGCGCAATGGTCGTTTCTGGTGGCGACGGTGGTGGTTGAGAGTTTAAGGTCAATGGAGAAGGAGTTCTTGGATGTGGTGGAACGACCGACTCCGATGACGGTTCTGCTGGTGGAGCCTGAGCGAGTAAACGAGACAGAGAGGAAGGGCCTGCAGTTGGCGACGAATTGGCACGGGCACGCATGGGGAATAACCGCGACGTCGGGGGGCGCGTAGCACTGAATGAATCCTCTACCTCATTCTCTGGAGGCCCAGGAGGGAGCGTGGACTCCGCCTCCATGTTTGGCGAAACAGGTGCCTGCACTTCGGATGATGTCTTCCGGGAGCTCTCCCGGCGTTTGTTAGATGGATATGCTGGTTGAGTCCAATCTTCTACTTCGAGCATGTAGTATTTTACGCCATCACCTAAGCCGTATGGGTTTGTGCTTGGGTCCTGAGGGAAATGACACGGTCAGTCAGTCATCGCTAGTGACACTTTCCTGGCTTCCAGGTCTACTGACCTTATGATCAACTACACGCTCCGTGATCGACGTGATTCTGGCCACAATCCATTCCCGCGTTTTCAATTGCTCCGCAAGGTGTCCAGTTGCCTGCAGGAAATAGTGTGGGAAAGAAACTGGAAACAGGCCGATCCTCAGGGGTCAGCGCCTGACTGTACAGCTCTCATGACCCAGTGCACGTACCGTTGAATGCAGCCCACGGCTTCGAGACAGAATTGCGCGTCGGAAGAAATAACGCCAGATCACCCTTCGCGAAATTCCTGAATGAAATTTTGCCCTTCGCCCGTTCCCGATACTCTTTGCACTGTTTCTGCCACTTCCGGATTGTCGACCCAGTCTTGTTGATAGCTTCCAAAAAGTGATCGTGGTCGAACGCGCGTAACGCTTCGAGCGCAGCAGTGGGATCGGAAGGGTCAATGGGGGGTGGTTCAACAAAGTAAACACTGGAACGTCCTGGGATCATGCCGGAGTCGGCCAAATGAGTACTGTTAGAGATCTTGGCTGTCGGATGACTGGAAATCGCTTGGGCAGTTGCCAATGCCTTGACGTGCGAGTCGCGGAACGCAAGGGCGACGTCCAGCATCTGGGCTGCCAACCGGCTGCTATGTTCCAGTTGGAGCTCATAATCGGACTGAGACGTCCGGCCCGTACGCAGATCATCTCGTAAGACACGCTCAACATGACGCGCCTCACGAAGCTCATGTTCAACCCGCTGGAGCTCTTCCCTGAGCCCAACAGTATCCGCGAGGGCCATCTCTGTCTGCGCGCGCGCGTCCTTTAGTTGACGCTCGGTGTCGTCCAAAACTGCCTTGAGTTCGGAAAACTGATGTTCGAGGACAGCCCTGTCCCCATCCGCTTCCGCAATATGATCGCGCATAGCCCGGTCGTGCTCCGATGCCTGCGCGCGCAACAGCCGGTCCTTCTCCCTGCCTGCATCCGCGAGCGCGCGCTTGACATCATCGCTCTCCGTGCGCGCGGCCTTGATCTGCACCTCAAGGTCTTCTCCTCGAGCGCGGGCGTCCTCTAGCCGGCCCAACGCCAGCGCTTGCTCCTCTAGCAGAGACGAGACCTTGTCCGCATGCTTCTTCTCCAATGCCTTGACGTCTTCGGATTCAGTGCGTGCCTGGACCAACTGCTGTCTTAGGAACTCCGCCTCCTTCGTTTTTTCTGTCGCCTCCGCCAGTGCCTGTGCGAGGGAATCGCGGTTTCCATCCGCGTCGGATGAGAGCTCAATGTTGCGCTCTTCGAGTACGCGCCTTGACGTGGTCTCGCTCTCGAGCTTGGCCTTAGCCGAATGCAAGTCCCGCTCAAGCTGGTCGCGCGCAGCCTCTGACGACTGCAGTAGATTTCGCACCTGCGTGACCTCCTCTTCTAGAGCTACGCGGGCGTGATTCGACGATTTCTCTTGTTCTTCCTTTGTTTGGCGCAGATCTTGCACTTGAAGTTCAAGATCGGCATACGCCTGATCATCTTCTGTGGCTGTACAGCGAAGGCCACAGGTTAGCAGCGAAGACTATGCAAAGTGGAGACGACTGACATCGCCGTCGATGATTGATCAGCCGTGACGCAGACAACACTGTAGATGCACGATTAGCCCTGCAAAAATAGGGCTCAGGAAGAAGAGTGGGTTTACTCACATGATCGTTCTGCTATTCGATCAAACCCAGATTCGAGGCTGTCCATTTTGCTGATAAGCCGGTCCAAACCTGCCCGAGCCTCTTGGACTGAGCCAAGGGCAGCCGGATCTTGTGACATCGTAGCAAAGTGCTCCAGGTCATTCAACACTTTCAGCAACTCTGTGCAACCATCATGACACATCAGCGAAAAAAAATGCACGCAAGAGGGAAGTCTAACCGTCAATGTCTGCTCGTTCCAGCGAGTACGAGAAATCCAGAGAGCCGGTAGGGGAGAAGTCGATGCTTGGGACAGGATCTTCCATGCCTTTGGTTTCGAAGGGAAGCAGGCCGTGGACGTCGCCTCGATAGACCTGGCGACGCTTCCTTTCGTTTGCACTACATCACAGGCAGGAGTCAGTCGAACCATCGTTCACCCTGCATACATTCATCGCTTACGACAGCTTTGCCATGACCTCGAGAATACTCTGTGCTCTTTGATAGAAGAAACGAGCTGATACATTCATAATCAGTTCAACCCACACTCAAGACGTCGCCCGAGTCATGTAAACATACCAAATTCCTTCCTCCGCACGATTTCCACGACGGTGGCTCCGTAGGCATACAACATGTTGTGTAATCTCTGGATATGCGCGAAACTTGTCTTGGCTTTGAAGCCAGCCTGCAGAGAGGTGAGTGAAGGCGGGAGCTCCACGAGGTCATTGTTCAGAGTGCTGATACTGCGGAGAGCGCCTATGCACAACTCCGTATAGGAATTCTGCAGGTCATGGGGAAACGTCCTGTCATAAATGAAGGCAATCTGAACGACAGCCGTAAAAAGCGCACTTTGACCTGTGTGACAAATTGCAGCTCGCTGCGGAGGGTGTCCTCAAGTTGCCGAATGTCTGGCAGTACATTTGTCAGAGTTAATAGCATGAAGCCAACATAGTCGTACCTTGCAGAAGCATCTCGGGCGCAGAGACTGGGCCTGTCATCGGTCGCATATGAGATGAATTATTCGGCTTTTGGCGGAAGCTCCCTACTCTCAACCAAGGAATACAGCTCTGCCAACTTGTCCAAAGCTTCCTGCGAACGTTGGACACATGACTCGGCGTCCTCGATTAGACTGAAAGTTAAGATCACTTGGTCATCATTTCCAATACAAGCCCCATGAACACTCACCCTTGGTCGGTCACCGATGCCCGGACCTCATCGGTACCTTGACTGAGCCTTGACATGGCAGTCGACACCTCTTGGAACCGCGCCTGGAGTTCCTCTATATAACATCAGTCATTCGATTCTTATGATCCACTTCATTCGTCATACTGACCATGCGTCTTCACGCAACTATCCGCCACTTGGCGCATCTTGACCTTGCTCACGTAGTCCCCAAGCGTGCGCCCGCGCTCGCCCACTTCCATCGCCTTCCTGACCGCAGGGCTCATGAACTCCCTGTGTATTGTCACGCGCGCCACAATGTCAAGGTCCGCGTCGAGCCCCGCAAGTAGCGACGCCTGCTTCTCAAGTTCGCGCGTCGCCGACGCAGAAATGCCGTCGAAGACGTCCGCGATAGCCAAAACATGCAAGTCGAGAGCACTGGACGCAATGCGTAGAGCAGCGTGCTGGTATTGAATAGATCGGAACGTGTGCTTGACGTGTTCGTTGTGAGTGTGCGCCGCATGGAAGTAAGAGGAGGCGAGCCGCGATGGTTCGAGGGGGGGAGTCGACTCCATAATCTCTGAGATACGGAACGACGTTTGGTCCCCAGTTCATGAGGTCAATATCCGACGACATACCTTCGACAGGCGGCTGCAGAGGCGGTTCCATCCAAAGCTGCTGCAGAACTTGATTCCAGTCAAGTTCCAGATAGTGTTTGTTGAAGACATAGATGGTCTGTCGTGCGGAATAGGTATGGAATGACGCAACCACACCAAACAACGCACCTGGTCCTGCACTCCGGCAAGATCACGGATGTTGTCGTCTCTCAAACGCCTACCATCCGCAAGGTAAGCCAGGACAGCATCTTGTGGCACTCCCGTCTTCTCCTCCAAATAGCGATTCAAGCTTTCAAGCCTTTGGGGCGCAAAGGTCAGAGAGCCGGTGGAATGCACGCGACAACCTCCGTACCTCTCGAGGTCCCATAACGAAACACTGAGCTGCCGAGGATGAGTTAATGTGCAAGGCAGGGTGCAGACAACCTCGCAGCGCACCTCGAATACGTGTCCATCCTCCGCGCGACATATTTGAATCATCTTGCGACCTCGAAGATGTTAGGAAACATACGCGTCGCCACAACCTGCAACTCTCAGGCTGACGCCGGCTCACAGCCTGAGCTTGACGTAAACTGATGCTTACACCGCGCGGTCAAAACACAGCGCCTCGGACTCTGAAGGGGGTAGGCCTGGTGGTTCGATTTCGAGTAGAATACTCAAGGGAGTACCTGCTCCGAATTTCTGAAGACGACGGAAAGTAAACAGCCGACACTACTATCGCTACCCAGGCAGTCGGCAGACCCCCCATGTCGGCAGGTCACGCAAAAGTAACACATTTTAGAATAAATCTGATCAGCCGTTTTTACACTCCGCCCGGCATGAGCATGCTCTGAAGGCATTAAAATTCCATACGATGTAAGTGTCTAACGGGTGAGACTAATGGTAAGATTATCTGAGGTATGAAAAAGACGAATATAAAGTCTATGGTGGTGGTGTATTGCTGGGCTCTGGGCAGCGAGCAGGGCTAGTAGCGGGTATTGAAGGTGAAGTTCGGTAGCGGTGCGGGCAGGCTCGGCGGTGGTGGTGCGGAGGTCGTTGATGGTCGCGGCGCGACAAAGACGGTCGGCGGCGAGTCGAACGGGTGCTGTGGGAGTGGCGTGAACGACCGGCGATAATGTGGCGGAATTTCGAACAGGTGGTGGGGTGGCGGTTCGAATGGATGATGTGGCGGGAATTCAAACATATTCGGCGGCGGCGCAGATGTGTTTGGCGGTGGTGCGAACACGTTTGGTGACGGCGCAAACATGTTCGGCGACGGTGAAAATGTGTTCGGCGGCGGCACAAACATGTTCGGCGGCGGCAGGACAGGTGAACCCGGGGGAGGTGCAGGATTGAACATTGAAGACACCGCCGAGAAGTCGGAAGGCATGGTCACGGTGGAGGACTGGGAAGGTAGTGATGATGGACCTGCAAGGGAGGTATCATTGGACGACACACCATTTTGTACACGGCGGCGTGAATGCGTTTGGAAGAGCCCACGGAAACGAGGGTCTTGAGCAAGCTGACGGTTGGCATCGAGATGTGTTTTGAGACGTGCCGTGAGTTCCGAGATCGTACCGTCGGTGGACAAATGCAGTGCGCCCGCGAGGATGATGAGGTCGATTTTGAGCTTGTAGGCTGCAAGGGGATTATCGAATACTCGAGAAGCAGTCTCGCGAGCAACGTACTCGTTGCGTGCCGCCTCGTCACTGGCCTTGCGTGCATCCTTCTCTGCATTAGCTTTGTCCCTCTCCGCCTGTGCAGCCTTCTCAGCTTCGAACGCGGCTTTCAAGTTCGGATGCGTGAGGAATCGCGCCTTGATTTTGGTTGAACCTCGAGTCTTCTTCTTCGACACATTTGCTAGCTGTTCTCGTAAATGGTCTGCCTCCCGTTTTGCGACTGTACAGTGCGCGTTTGCGGCTGAGAGGGAGGAATCTTTCACCTCGACCTCGTCAAGTAGCGCCCTGTTTTGACGACGAAGCTTGCGGATCTCCGCCAATGCCTCGGGAAATGAAAGGTGTTCGTCCTGTCCAAGGGATACCACGCGCCCGGCGTCGGATAGGACCATACTCATGGCCCGCCCTACAGAAGCTGAACGGGTCATGCGGCCGGTGTGTGCCAACTCGCTCGCAGCTGGAGATGGTGCCAGTGTGGAAGGACTGGCTGGAGGAAGCTCAATGTGGCTGGATTGATACGATGGAAAATCGGTGTGGGATGAATTATTGGTGGGTGGATGATGAAAATGATTAATGAGAAGGTCGGGAGCCTGAGTCGGAGTGTGTGGTAACAATAGTGATGGTGCGGCTGACACTGCCGGTTGAAAGAGAATGTCGGTGTCATCTCTGCTGAATTCGTCAGGTAGATGGTCGGGGAAGGAATTCATGATGCCAGTGTCCGCGCCCATGTCAAGGTCATCGAGCAGCTCCGAGTCGTGGTGGTGATCCTCCGTCCCTATTACCTCTTCACCTGTCTCGCTCGCTGAGTCGTCTCCTACCTCTGATTCCGTATCTGGCCTGTAGTCGCTGTCATCTGCCTCCAGGTCAGAACTGATCGCAATCGGGGAAGTCGAGACTTCGACAGGGTAGGTTGATGGAACACTTTGGGTCTGGGAAGACGACTGGCTCGGCGCGTAGTCTTCATCGCGGAAGACGTTGATGTCGAGGGGATACAGGCCACACTTGGCGAATGCGTGCTTAACGAGCTCGACCGTAATGACACTCCGAGCCTGCAGGTACTCAGGAATGACATTGTATCGCGTAACCTTCGTGTGCTTTGTAATGAGTGTCCTGCAACGCTTTGACCATGACCTCTGCACAGGAGAGAAGATCAGGACGTCGAGTGGCTGCAACTTGTGCGTAGTCTTGGAAGGCAAGTTGACGACAATGATGCCATCTGCGTATGCGACCTCTTGTATGCGGATAGTCTCGTGGGAGTCGTGGCCGTCCATTGTGAGGACAATAGGATAGTTCTTGTCACATGTCGCAGTTGAATGAGGCACGAAGACATGCTCGAACCAATCTGCTGTGAGATCGCGGTCTGTCCACCCTGTTGGCGAGAATCCAACACTTATGTTGAACAGTTAGCAAAAGGCTACGTACGAGAAGAGCGAAAATCAGATCAAACCTGGCATAGCCTTCGACATCTGAAAGGTCAGGGACAGGACCATCTTTCAGGATGAAACTGGGAGGCATTGCTTCACCCGCCGCAGAGACACATTCGAAAACGGTCACTAGTTCCAAGTTATCACTACAAATGGAGTAGCGACTCTTCTGCCCGCGCTTGAAATAATACTTCGCCCCGTTGCGCGAGCGGCCCCCACCCATCTGAATACCTTTCTCATCCATATTCCACTGGTTCTGCGGGGGAATCGGACCATATTGGTCGTAGAGGCTCTGTTGTAGTGCGAAGTAGTCCTTGACATTGGCCTTGTTGAAATTTTGGGCACGTTTCGGGTCCAAGGAGTTCGGTGTTGCTGCAACCAGATCCGGGTGTCGTCGAATAAACCGGTTATCCCAGTTTTTACCTGGAACCTTGCCCGTCATGGAATATGCGTACGCACGCAATGCTGGACGACTGACAGGGGTAGCCGATTGCGCGAGAACATCCATCCAGTCGACCAATGCACTCTCCTCGCCTGGAGTCAGGAGCTGGTTCTTCGCATTTGCCACAGCTCGTGACCTATGCTTTCCTTTGGCTCTGTCCTGAAGGGTTTGTCGGGAAACCTATTTGCAAGCTGAGACAAGACGGTCATCAAAAAAACATGGAGGCTTGCAACATACGAAGTGATGTTTTGCAGCAGCCACAACACTTGGGAAGACTCCATCGGAGAGGTCTTTGAGGGCGGCTTGTAGTCGAGTTTCATAGGAAGGATCATTGGCTCTGGAATGTACCCTTCTCGATGGCCCCATGGTGGACGCGTCTCAGAACGTGACCGTGGCTCACCGGTGGCATAGACAGCATCTATCAAACTCCGCTGCGGCATGCTTCGGCTAGTGAGTTCCCTGCGTGACAGTGCCAGAAATTCATATCTCAACAACAACACATCCTTTTACTGTCGTTCAACTTCGGACAGGGGTAATTAAGCCCTCAGAATCACATATAAAAAGTCTCTAAGAGTGGGTATCTATGGTGAGTGAGATAGAGGAAGGGTGCCGAGATGGAGGGTCTGCCGACTGCCTGGGTAACGATAGTACTATGTTTAAACGAGGCATTTCCTCGGAGATTTACTTCTGAGATAATAGCGTATATTTCTTATAATTTGCTTCGCCTATTCCCCACAAAAGTGGCGAATCTTACAAAATTCTGGCGTTGATGAAGTTCCAATTCTGCAGGAGTACACTGGCATATGACAACTAATATCATTTGGTTCCTCGTCTCTGAACAGAAAACCCGTTGCACGACAGTATCTCCACACATGACGTTTACCAACCCTGCGGCAACGAGACGTCGATGAGCAGGCCTAGTGTAATGACTTCACTGTGTTGGCCTTTATCCAAAGGGTGACTCGCCGTGCCCAGACTAGAGAAGCCCGCGCAGTCCAAAACGCGAGTTCACGTACACATGTCGACGTTGTGTGGCTTTGCATCCGACCAGCGCGGCCTAAGTCGGCGAAAAAATGACGTCAACGTACTCTTCAAGCCCGTAGAAGAAATGTGATACAGCAGACTGCACTAGCCTCTGGCCAGTGCAGCGGAGAAATTGCGGTGCTCTCGGGAACGGAAGGAAAATTCCTCCGTGCCCTAGATCCACTGCCAACGCTGTAGTCGAGACTCGAGAAGAACAGCTGAGGCCCCCTGGGCTCAGGACGTAGGCTTGGCGCTACACGCCCAAATTCTGACGGAGAAATCTAGAATATTGACAAACGCCCGAAATGTAAGTGTTGGGCGGATGCACAGGCGGGCTGGGGAAACGGGAATAATGCACCCGAGATGATGCATGACTTTATATGGAGACGTACTAATTGCTTTCTGCGCCCCGCACAGATAATCTCTCGGAGGTTGAATTGCTTGGAGGGTATACAAGACCTAGACCTAAAATCTGGATTTGCAGCCGCTTCGAAAATTACAATTAGATCCGCCGGGTGGAAACGTCAACCTGGCGCGGAAGAGGACGGCATTACGAGGGTCAGAACGTTCGCCGGGTGCAGCCATTGGCCATGCCCATCCGAGAACACAAACTCCCGAACGAAAGCAGATTTGTTCGGAGCCTCACGGCCGCAAAACATGGAGCCGTCGAATTCATTCATAAGCCACCCACTCCGCACGATCTCGAGCCTTCTACACCTAGACCGGCCGCTGCTTCGAGAGGGGAAAACGGGGAAATTCGCACCGTGCCCAGACGTCGCTCGGTGTGCTGGTATGCCGAATCCCGGAAACTAGGCCCGACAGTCAGCTCGATTACGCTAGTTAGCTGGGCAGTCCGTTGGTACTGACCTTGCCACAAGTTGGCCACGAGGGTGAAGATAAAAAGTATCATCCGCCACAAGTATGTCCACGGAAAAAATTACCGAGGTACCGGGCAGAGCTCAGAGCTCATCATTGTCGAGTAGGCCGAGCAAATCTGCAAGGCTGTATCTGATGCGATCGCGGACGTCAGATAGGATTCCAATCTCGATCACGAATTGGCTATTAGGCTGCAGCGCGGTCCAGAAAATTTTCAGCAAGACTCGAGGCAAGTCGAGGCAGCGCTATCTGGACAATCGAGGCCTAGCCGAAGAATGTGGATCCACGAGGGCAAGAGTTGTCCAGCTGAGCGTACACAGGCAATCATACTCCGCACTCCGCGAACGGGAAAGTTATCCCGCCTCGGAATGAGCGGAACAACCAACGGCAGGGTCTAGGGTACGCTTTTGTGCCGGGCGGAAAACATTCACAGTCAGAAAGGTACGCATGCCAAAAAGGCGACGATTTGGGGGACTGACCGTATATGGCAGCACACCAATGATCCCGTCTCCGTGGGGCGCCACCGTTCCTTCCAGTGTACCTGGGGTTCCGTCGTATGGGTGCGGGCCCGCCGTGGAGGATGATGGCTGGGCGGAACTAGGATCTGCATGCAATGCGAAACAAGCCCGATGAGGTTCGATCCGCAACATGATCTAGCCAATCGCAGGACACGAACATGCTTACCTAATCAATATCTGATTGGCCAAGCAGAATGAAAGGTGAAGAACAAATTGGCGACCCGGAACGCGGGAGGTGTCCTCGTCAGCTCTATTACCTTCTATTATTGGGGGATAACATGCGCAGCACGCACAGGTCATCGGAATCCTTTACGTTGGCAAAAACAGCGTGATGCGTTCATGAATTTGAAACAAGCGAGAACAAAAGAGAGAGCAAAAAAGTCGTACGTACAGAACCCAAGGTTCATCGGATCTGGACTTCGGATCCCAACTTCGCGCTTTATTTACAGCACTGGGATCCGGAATCCTAGCTATAGTGGCGAGTTTTTCTAAGGCAGATGTACTCCGAACGAGTTATCCGCATATGGGTACCGCTTCCTGGTGGCGCCTTGATGTAAGTATTGGAAGAAACTGCCAGAAAATAGTCGAATGAGAAGTACTTCCTACTTTTGGGAAACATAACAGCAAAGATATTCTCGTAATAACGAAGGTTGGCAAGGACACGTCGCGTTTGCGGCAGCGGTATCCGGGGCGCCACATGGGCGCAGCCACCGCCCCAGGAGAGAAGATGGGCGCGAAACGAGCCACGTCGGGTCGCAACGGCCGTGGTCGAGAACTGGATACCTTGCGTAAATCGCGCCCTCGTGGCTGAAATGCGTTGTTTGCGCTGGGGCAAGTGCGGCGATTTTGGGCGGAAATTCTCGGCACGATTGACAGGAACATTAATAGCAGTGTCCGACGCGCGCACCCTCGATCGCTGCTGCGGTGTCAATCGGGGGCGGGGAACGAGGGTGGCCTCGGCCATTGGGCGGGGCAGAAGTGAGGCTGGGAATATATCTCGAGGAAATACGTATGGAATGGGCGACGTCAACGGCTCGTCAGGCGTCAGGGCCCTGCGACAACGAGAGTACTGCTCGCGAACACGAGGCTTTGTGGAATCGGACATTGGCAAGCTGCCCCACATTCGCAATCGATTGGTGGTATCGACCGAATCCGGACGGAGTGGTATCGCGATAATCCAGAAAATCAGCACCGCCATGGACAACTCCGACCTGCGTCGGTCGGCGACGGCACGAGGGCGGGGCGTGGCGGGGTCGAATGTTGGGCGCAGGCTGATCTACGCGGCGCCTGAAAAGGGGCGGGAAACTGCCGGACGTCATGGGGACGCGAGGAAGAGAAAACATATGTGCCATCTGCCACATTCCGGAAAAGAAACCACAAGCTCATTTCTCCGGCGTCTTGCACCGACCACATATATATCCCCTCTTCTCGGCTCCATGATCCCCGACATATCCCATCCCTCCCTCTCCTCGTCTCCCCTCCGCCACTCTTCCGGCTAAGCCGTCTTTGTCCCCTCCTGCATATATCCTGCGCCCCGGCGCACCCCTCCCAACCATTCCTCCTTCATCCCCACCAACGCTCCCCGACATGCCAGGACTAGTTTCCGACGCCACTCGCATCTGGGAGCTCAATATTCAGTGGCCCCTACACGCACAGTGCGGTGTCTGGGACTCCAAGGGGAAGGGTGTCGATATCTGGGAATGCATCCGCCCTCGTGAGTCCTTTCCCTCCTCGCCGTTGCACAGCATCTGATGTCCCTCCGATCCTCCAGACAATTCTACTCCTGGCACGCAGGTATGTTGCTACGGTATCCTCCCTCCGCGTCGTCGCGTACAGTGGCTGATCTTCACCTCAGCCACCAAACGCGCACTACTGGCGGTATGTCACGCGAAGGTGACTGCGTCATGCACCCCCATCGGCGCGGGCTTGCGCTCGCCGCCTTGTATTCCGTCGGTTCGACGTCTCGGTCCACCGCCACCGCGCTCGACTTGACCTTCGTCTAACGGCACCGCATATGCATTTCCCGTCCGGCCATCACCCATAATTCATGTCATCAATCGTTGCATCTCCACCCTCGACGCCGATCGTTGTACATCGCACACCACAGATACCACCGTGTTCCACCACGGACACGCCGCGCTACTAATGCGCCATAATGGGCGCGCCGTGGCCGCCTGGCGCGAGTACGATTGGGCGCGCGGCGCGTTTGTTTGACAGGTCAAATCAAATGGGAAGCTGCGCCGAGCGCATTGCTATGCCGGCTATAGTAGTCTGGTCTCCATCGTCGGGTTCCTCACATCACATCCTGGTCTTCACATATTCTATTCTGTCTTATCGCGGTGCTATGTATTGGTCTCATCTTCTTCCTTTTAATCTCGTATTAGAGCGATCTAAGCGAGCATCTTTCCGCGTTCTGTCTTCGCTCGTCCCTTCCACATTGCTCTCCGTGTCTGTGCTCTTCCTTCTAGTCTAGTCCAGCATCTATCGGTAGAATATCCCACTGCTATTAGCTACAGTATGCACAGCATCGCAATCAATCATCCGTCTTCTTGCACGTTAGATTCGGTGTCCTGCTTATCTCAGTGCTCTGATGGTCATCTGCCCTCGAGTTGGAGTGCCTAACCGACTCGACGTCATCTGCAGGCCAACCTTTTCGCCACCAAACGTGCACTTCTTCTCCGCAAAGACCGCCAATATACGGCCCTGAATTCTCTGACAACCCGAGGCGCCGCACACACCGGTACCCATGTCTGTGCCGCGGCATCCTCGCTACAGCGGCAGGCGAACTCAGTAGCTGCAAAGTACCGCGCATACCTGTACGTCCTGGGGGACATCCGCTGTGCGCGCGCGCACGCACCAGGAACACAGGAACGTCGCCCAGCAGAAGCACCTCTGACGTCGTCGTGCGGACTGCGTTCGCCGCGGCGCCGCAATTCGCAGGTACCCCCGAATCGCAGGCTGCCTTGCAACCGCTGGGCATATGCATACGCCTGCCAAGCTCCGTATGTGAGCTCGGCGCTTGTGCCCCGTCCGCGCGACTGCCTGCAGGTGATGCCATCGCGCGGTGCAGACGCCTCGGTTTTCTAGTTGCGATCTGCCATCTCGCACGCGGATGGCACAGGCAAGCACCGCGGGCGGCGGAGGAGAAGTGGAGCGGTGCGTGAGGAGATGCACGCGATATGGCATGGTGTGCATGGCCCGGGAAGGCCTTACGCGAGCACGGGCGTTGAGTCCGAGTGCGTCGACCCGCTACGCACGGAAGCCAGATTGTATTGCGAGACGGATCCGGAAAGTCGAGGTCTCAATGGATGGGTGGGTGCTGCCGTCGCGCTTGCTCGGCAGCCAGTATAGACAGTTCTGTGAAGTGAAGGAAGGGTCAGGCCTCGAGCTCCGTTGGCCCACTTCGCTGAATTGGTGAATAGCAGCATCTGATCAATCGAGTGCAGCTCAGTCGAGACCCCGCCAGCGCTACAAATGGCAAAGCGGAGTCCTTGTATTCCCAACAGCTGATACTGCAATACTTACTTACCGAGCCACCAGCAGCGCTGCGCGTGAATGACGCCGTAGCGCAGCCTCCATGAAGCGCAGACGCCTCTGAGACTCGCACAAGCGAGGAAGCCTTCCCTAACCCTGATGTGACGCCGAGAGTGTGCTCAGCAGCAACATGGAAGCAGCACGGACATGTTGGCCCAATGAGAGCTCAGCACTCCCTGACGAACGCACGACTGCATCCTGTGCCCGCTGTCATGGGCTGCGCGCCTCGAGATACCCCCGACAATATTGCTGATAACTTCTGGGGGTTTATCCAGCTACGCGTCTTTGCCTCCGGCGCGTCGCCTTCGCTGTCAAGCCTATATCTAAGTCAATTGAGAATCTGAAATGTGAGGCGAGTGGAAGCGCTAGCATGCACCAATTGTATTGCTGACATTCTACATCCGATGCTGCGCTGGCCCCACTAGAACGCATGGATGCGAAATCGTACAAGTAATCCAGGGACGATGACTCTTCGTGTTCCCAAGTCCGTCCGGACCACCCCAAACGTAGCGGTGCAGGCGCGGCGTCTCGCTGGAGCAAGCCGCTGTACACCTGGAGCGTATCAGCAGCAGGTGGTGTTGTCACGCCCACCTCCCCAGAGCCCAACAGGATTGGTATACGATCAAAATCAGCTTCCCAGAGCCAGAAGCTCCATTGTAGGAAGGCCGGAGATACGACACTTGCAACGGAAGCATCGCGTGCGATCTAGGCGCCAGACGTTGGGGAAGGTGGATGTACCGCACGAGTAAGACTGAAGGCACTGGCTTGAGATCTGAGAGTTGTTTAGGCCCGAGTCGTCTTTACCAGACATGCAAAGTGACGGATCCATAGAGGTTGACCAACGGCGCTGCACGCAAGGCCGCGTTAGCGCCGCATCCATGGCCAGGGTTGGTCAGCGACCACTCTAATTCAAGGCTGGTGGAACTTAATCAGCTAGCACTGGGCCTGGCGTTTGTGCATACGCAACTTGTTCGATCAGTGATGATCGTGCCACTTCCCGCCTCCGGGAACGACGCATCGTCAGCAAGCGCGGGATTCTTCATGAATAATCTTTGCAGGCCGTTCGAGACACTCGGACTGCCGATACATGAAAGGGAGCGCCGCGAGCGCTCGGTGAGTGATGCTTGGATCGGTCGGCTGTGAGCTGAGCGTTACGATGGCGGGCTCATGTTCTCGTCCGACCGGTCAACAGAACATCAGGTTTCAAAACGACTGTCGACAGATATAATTAGCGATATGCAGTGACATATACACACGGACCTACGAACGCCTTGCGTCTTTGATAAATGACAGCTAGTAATGGCAAAGATCCCGAGCCAAGGATGCATGCATTACAGAGAAGGAGCTCGGCAGTCAGCAGCAGCATCAATTCGAGACATAAGTGGGGCGTCAACTTCTGGCGGAAGTATTTGTCGGGATTGATGCCGGTAAATAAATGCGGCAGCCATTCTATCCTCGGAAATTGGTGGCGTACTTCTAGCTGCGTTAGGGGCAGGTAGAGACATCATGCAGGGACCCCATGGAAGTACGGCCATCTGTTGAGAACGGCAGTCTCGGTGTCTGAAGGGAAAGTAAAACCGCAGCACTGTGTTCAAGGCAGCTGAGACACCAATTTTGGATTTCGCGTAGATGATCAACACGCAAGACATAGCAGTACCGGTTATAACGGGAGTTTCGACGTACCGGGAACACACTCCGCTCTGGCAGGTGGATCTGAGACGGCTTCGAGCTTCTGCGTCATGATTCCTTCTTCTCCGTCTTCGCACCCTACACACGCGTATGGCTTCTCGCGATAGCTTACTTGACATACTTCTTCCTCCCCACAGCGCGTGTGCGGCGTACGTCCCGGGGCCAATTGAGACCCTGGCACAAGGTCTGTCGCAAAGCCCCACGAACCACTTTGCGTGTGGCGCACGACGACCGCCTACGTACTTCAATACGTACCCCCGCGCTCTGGGCTCGTGCACGTCGAGCGGCATGACGTCGCGTAACACACGGACGAGAAGCGCGAAGCATTGAGTGCGAAGTCAGATCGCCCGATACTTGTCCGATAAGTTGCAATCCGCCGCACGGGCACCCACACGGGTCGAGTAGTCCTCTCTCCGAGAACGGACCAGCAACGTATAGCGCTGCTCGTACAGGAGACGCGCAACAACATGGATGCGAAGTCGAGAATCCGCCAAGGTCCCGTTGGTAGCATGAAACGGAGGGCTGATTCGGGTTCGGAAGTCGTGATATGTCATTGTGGGGATTTCCGGGGTGCTGTATGGATGGTATGCCGGCAGGGGCTGGATGCTGATCGCGTGGAGCAAACTGATAGTGAACGCATAATTGTGATACCGGAGTGAACTGTCCACGTCAATCTGGTCCAGACACTTGCAGGACAGGCGGGCTGGAACTTACTTCGGGGAGCCTGTCCTAAGCATACAGTTCGTCGTCAGGCCAGTTGCCCCGAATTTCTTTGGCAACAGCAATCCCTTTACAAGACAGGTTATCATATAGCGCTGGCCACGTACGGAATCCACCCACCTCACTATTCACAGTCACGGTACCACGGTATTGACCGTGAAGGCTGTGAACGTCTGATGAAGACGGCGGCCTAGTACAAGTCCAACAGAGGTAACATACCTATATGACCTCATCTGCATCGCACTCGAAATAGCACAGGGCTTGTGCGTGCAAGTATGGCGGCATCAAGCCGTGGTTGATAGAGCGGGACGCCGCAGTATACTTAGGCATTAGGGGAGCTATAAACCTGGCAGCCAGGTATCCAGGCCAGCGCCTACTGAACCATGGGGCCCGGGGCCTGTGACGAACAACTGCGGGAGAACATGAGACCTGCCAGGGGGTCATCGACTCACTGCGGACATTGGGTGAGTCTCTGGAACCCAGGAAGATGGTCGTCGAGTGAAGAGGTGGGAGTATGAGCTCGACGTCGACCGTCGGATGGCCGCTGCGCCAAGTTTCCGAGCCGCGGACTTTGCCGTGGTCACTCCTCCACGCCGCCGACGCGCCAGCGATCACACAACGCCAGCATGAACACACCACAGTCGATGGCCAGTGGATTATTTTCTCCCCTCCTGGAACCTTCCAGCTCACATGTGCGTTTTGCACAGGCCCTCGGGTGGGGAAGTCTCGTACTCGCGGCCGGGGTGAGCTACTACTATGCGAAACAATCAATAGATGAACGGCGCAAGTCGCAGGAGGTTGCAGGCTCACGGCCAGTCGAGAAACTCGATTGTGCGTATGTGTTCAGTTTTGAGAGTGGGTTGCTGTGCTCACAACGTACAGGGCGTGCGAGGATTGCGCAGCAGGAGCAGCCTGGACATACCAACGCTGTTCCTACTGGAACGGACAAAGCAAACAGCTCAGCTCTCTCAACAGCATCAGCGAAGACGGTGGCAGCAAACGTGAAGGACGGCTCATGAAATACATGGCGCTCTGGCCACTAGACTCATCCATGAGTTTTTGCTCCGGATACCTGTTCGCATCGCTTTCATCCGCTACTCGCTACGACTGTATGGATTATTTCCGATGGAATGTGCCCAATTGTGTGTGTGGAGAGCTTAAATGGCTTGTCGTTTGCAATTGTACAGCAAACAATGTAAGTAGCCTACGGGTGAATCCGGTGAGTCCTACGATTGAGAGATGCACGTACTGTATCGTGTAATATTGCCCAGAGAACCCTGGGCACAGAATATGCACCTGTCCGTCATCGCGTCATCTTTCGGCTGCCAAGTGTCGTCCAATCACTCATAGATACTCTCTGCCCCGGGAACGTGTTCGCAACAAGGGCTGAAATTGGAACAGCAACTCCTATGGCCTCGTACCATGGTCTATTTTCTTTAAAGTTGCTTTCGTGACTGACGAAGCATGGCTGTACCGCTAACTCTGCACTCTTACAGATCGCCTAATGGACTGCCGAATCGATATGTGTAGCAATCATGATCCACGGCCGTTTTTGTTTCCGAAACACGACCACGCAAGCACCCTGTCACGGACATACTTCTCAACTCTCCCGTATTCAGTTTTCATGTGTAAGGCGAATCATCATTGTGCAAATGTCTTTTGTCACTGAACTTACGATCTCCTGTTTCAATCCAGGCCCGCGCTCTCAAAGATCGCGCACGGTATGCTTGTCTTCGTAGAGACCAGCTCCGCACGAGTACGTATCTACTGCATATTGTGTGGGATCCGTTGCTGACGAATTCCTTCGAGAATTAATTTGCTCTCGGCCTCATTCAACTAACTTAGATCGTGGAACCAGTTGCCCCCCCCCCCCCAATTGGACCACTCGCTATCTGTTTTATAGCTGGCTTTCTCGCTCACCTCTTGATATCCGACTCACTCCCCCAGCATCACTATCATCGCTCATGTACTGGTCTTCGCCTAAACAGTGACAACATGGGCATCGCTGCACGCCAGTCGAGCAGCTTGGGAATTCCAATGCACCACGTGACGTGACATTCCCGCCTCACCAAATTTGATGGAACCACTATCTCCATCTACGACTTGCGAGGATGTGTGTACGGTGCGTGGTAATTCCGTGGGACGATGTTGACAGAAAGCAGCAGAACCGTCAGTCGATGGTGACACGTCGGCCATTCTATCCTGCTAGAGTGAGGCGCGTCAAGGTTTCTCGGCGGCGGCACGCGTGCGCAGTGCGATCTGCTCATAGTGCAGCGTCGGACTGAGGTCTATCAAGTACATCCGGCTCTCACAGCTCTGTAATTATCAGGGAAGGGATGGGACTCGCGTTTGGCGACCTCTAGATGCGCAGTGCTCCGACGCTGAACCTGTTTTTGTACTTCATCCGCACGAAAGGAAGCATACATTACTCACTTCTGATCTATTTCACCCGCTGTAAAGTATTGATAAGATCGCAACTCTGCGCTCTGTCGAATTCTTCGAGCCGCTTAGGGTGTAGAGCGCCTGAAGGGTTGACACGTGAGACATGAGCTGGACGAACCCCGTACACACGCGAACCCCCAAACGGCCAGTATTGCGTTTGATTGCTGGCGTGATCATTCGCCGTCACACGGTGTGCCGCAGATGAAATGATATTGGCAGTACATGTCCGTAGAATGAATGTGCACCAAATGAATTATTGGCAATGCGAACCTAGTAAATAATTTCCGAGATATGAATGTCGCTGAGATCGGTTAGCAATATAACTGCCAACGATCGATGCGCATATAAGAAGGCCAGAAGGTAACTGCTACGTGGCAAGTCAGATGCAATAAAACAGTAAAGTGGCATACTAGGCGCATGAAGACACACTCGGTTATTCAATGCCGACCACGGCAGAAAGACGAAAGAAGTGAAGGAACGGAACAACATCTTGATCTGCAGTTGGAGCGTTGCAAAACGAGCTGACCATCTGAAGAGTATTTTTAAGTAGGCTACTGCTCCCCTGAGTGGGATATGTACTTACATATGCCGTCCACATTGATGCGCGGTCTTTTCATCTCCAACCACATCGATATATCATTGGGTATAATTCCAGCCTGGACATGTCGATTGTCACTCAGCGTCGTGCTTCAGAAGACAAGGAACTACGAAATTATGCGATATATGTAGTATATCACTATCGGTCACGACAGCAGCTTGCGCGTTGGAATGCTTAATTTGGAAGGTGAGTAAATCTCCAACATCTGTCTATACATACCTTGAATATATAGTCAATTACCGGTCTGATAGGGTCGTACTGCACATCAAAGCCGGTTAGAAAATACACAGATTGAGTAAGAAATTATCCGCGTACCCCTGCCCGCACAGGCGTCTCAACTCGACCGACATCACTGGTACTCTCAGCGTCTTCAAGCCGCCCCGTTACAGAACAAACACGCGCGAAGATACACAAAGTGTGATTAGACGCTTCCGATGGTGCAGGCGCCGTGTCAGGGTTCTCGATCGAGCGCCCCGCCTGGGAGGAGTATACCGCGCATGTGGTAGTGCCCTCCGCACCTGTGACGGAAAATGCATCCTCCGCCTCGGCGAAGCTTCCATGGAAACTGATAGTTGTATTGGGACTATTGACAACGAAAACGCCCGTGGCGCACTGCGATGCGAAAGTGCACGACTCGATTATCACGATGGTCCCAGATGGTCCCATGCCACACTGCCGTGCGAAGGCGGGCACAAGGATGTAATATCGGCGGATCCAGTCGTGCAGCGCGAGGCTGGGGTGTTGGTCGACCCGTAGCGCGGGTTCGTTCAGGACAAGGAATGCGCCACCGTTTGTTGCACTGCAGATAAATTCTTGATTGCGTTCTGCGGAAGCGTCCGGTTCACTGCCACCAACACGGGAGGCGGGGGGCCCTGTTAGAGCCCCGAACATCACGCAAATACTTGATAAAACATTGTTACTGTTTTTTCGCATGTTTAGGCTCGGTATATTTCCCAAAACAGGCTTATTCTCGCGATCTGATTGGCTG